>JAPYZR010000134.1:0-57435 GCA_030522945.1 Trichopria nigra | reverse complement strand
AAAAAAAAAAAAAAAGAAAAAAAAAAAAAAAAAAAAAAAAAAAAAAACAAAAAAAACAAAAAAAAAAAACAATGCAAAATAAGCAACTATTGCTTATAGTGTAATTCAACGAATTACTTGTTTATTAATGAACGTTTAATTCAATAACAAATATTATATTGTGATTATCGGTAATGTTTCACGATTTACGTAACTCACTCTCGTATTTTATGTATAATTATACATACAAAACATAAAGTCAGGAATTCTAAAAAACCAATTGCAAGAACTTGAATGGAAGGCAGCATAAACAAGGCCCGAATAGCCGTGAAAACCATTCAAGCAAAACGTAGGAATGAAAAAAATTATCTTGCGCTGTAATTAACTATTCAAGTATAATAAGGCAAAAGGTATCATAATGAAATTAACTTAAAATTGTACAATTGCATTAATGAATACTAAATGCAGGTTTTAAAATAATACTAAAAAATTAAAGAAAGTATTTGAGAGTATTCAAAAAAAAAAAAAAAAAAAAAAATAATAAATAAATAAATAAACGAACCTAATGTATTAGTTGGAATTGGAAGTAAAAAAAAGTGCAAAATATCGTTCGCTTATGGCATTGGTACATGAACCTTGAATATATTTCTGTTTAATACGTAATGCGTAGTTAATAAATGTAAATACTATCTAATATAGTAATACACACTATTTATAAAAAGAATCATTTGTTCAATTAGACAATAATAAATAGAATTGTCAACAAAATGTTGTTGCTCATCGATACACTTTTTAGATGTAAATTTCAACTTTCTTTAATAACTGTCCTTGCCATTTGGACATTTTCAGTCTAAGAAAGATAAACAATAGAATACCGCTTTTATATAATATACAATTATACGTCGTGGGAAGAAGCCTTGTTCTTATGACGGATACAATGTAATGCACATACATATCCGTAATCGCGTATTCGTTCAGTAAATTGATTTTATAACTATTATAAATATAAGTAAGTTTCATTTTTATGATACAGATTAGAATTATTTTCATTGAAATTTAAAAACTAGAATTTCCTTAAATTAAAAGAAAGTGTTATTTTTTTTTAATTATAAAAACGGAGAAAATACAATCGCTTGAAAAAAATAATAAAAATATCTGTATATATTTAAAAATAAATTCGATTTTTATTCGATTTTGAACATACATTCCATGTCAAATATTGTGATTTTAATATTTACGTTAATTTTTGTGGATGTTGGTATTGTTATTGTTCGTCTCGTGATTTCCGATATTTTCGTATAGATTGAAATCGTGAAAAATGTAACCCATTTTCTTAGCCAATTCTTAGACAGTTCAGATATTTACCATGTTAAAGGCATGGGAGAAATGGATAGTGTAAGAAAAAAATGGACAAATTTCTACTAGGGAATACCCAAAAATATGTTCCAGCTGTAACTGGTATAATTAAAAATATAAATATAAAACGAAGAAATGATTGAATGTGTATATTTGACTCCGCAGTGAAAATTGGAAGTTAATTTCATAAGCACTTTTCTTGTCCCTTGATATACTTATAGAATGTTCACGTAATTTACAAATCATTTCTACAACTATGAATAATATAATTTGAATTTTCGTCTTAAATCTTTACCTTTTAAAAATGTTTTAAAGTGAAAATTGAGGCACTGAATTTTGTCACTTTTTCGAAATTGAAATTTCGAATGAATTTAAAGATTTTCACTCCTATAAGTGAGAAAAATTAAAGTATCATTCTATATTTGAAATGAAATAACGCAAATTTTCGGTTATGGTTAACATCTTCAATTGTTTCTTGTGTTTATTTCCAATCGGTTTTAGTTGAAAATTTCCAACGAAGGGAATAGAGCATTTCACGTTTTAGGGAAAAATTGAAAAATGCTAGAGGAAAAGGGTACCACTATGACACCTTTTGTCTAATGCTGTCCTCCACCATCGTTCAATTTTTCCCCAAGTGTGTAATGCTCTATAATTTGATCAAAAAAAAAAAAAAAAAAAAACACGTGCGAACATGTCTGGTACATTCTCCCTAAACATTATCAAATATTTATACTACATATTTTTTGTAAAACCGAACATTTACTGGCGATACATATCTTAACATTTATTGGGGTTCTAATCTGCTGTTGCAGAACAACATTTTATATTAATTTCAAGCTATATTCATGAAAAAAATGGATTATGGCTTATTTTCT
The DNA here is from genome assembly GCA_030522945.1 of Trichopria nigra. Lineage (NCBI taxonomy): Eukaryota > Metazoa > Arthropoda > Insecta > Hymenoptera > Diapriidae > Trichopria > Trichopria nigra. The sequence goes on along the minus strand of JAPYZR010000134.1, from coordinate 55,225 downwards.
TTAGAGAAGAATTCTCAGCAAGTTTACGCAGTAACAAATTTTCTTACTTTTCTCTCTTTTTTTTTTCTTTTTTTTCTTTCTTTTTTCTTTTTTTTTTTAATGTCCCATTGAAAAAATTAGAAAGATACTTTAAGTTTAAATATAAGTTGTTAAATAACTAATTTATCATCTCAGAGTAATCTTTCATCTCAGTGACATTACCAATAATAATAAAATTAAAATTCTTAAAATAATTTAAAACATTTGTTCCGTGTCATCTGGTTGTAATCCCTCATATATCTGTTTAAATACGGTTTAATATATAATATGAAACACCCTCAGGTCACCACATTTTGTCATTTCAAAATCTTAACAACTATATTTAACACATGAGCATCGAGTGCAAAGTCGATAATTAAAAATCGATTGTTAATTTGTAGTAGTTACACGATTTAATGAGATGACATTAAACACCGTGATCAATGTTGATACGAAGGCCGCATTGTTACAATGCGTGGCGCTAATTATGGAGAAAAAAGTTAAAAGAATCCTTAGATTCCGATCGAGGCGAATACTTTAAGATCTAAATGGCATAGAGACTAATACATTTATTTCTATTAGCATAGAAATTAATACACGGGACCTTCGCGTAACGTCGTTTTATCAGATCGAATCGCCTATCGATTTGATGAATTAAACTTATTGTTGCAGACGAACACCTTATTCTGCATGCCACGATACCAATCGTGACTAATTTTCATCTGTGATGATAAATCCGATCCGCAGTCGAATGTCTCCGTGAAGCTTCCGACCGTCAATACGGATGTATATGTAATATTGTGTAAACGATAAAGGACAATAATCAAGGATATCACCTTGCGCACAATAGAAATATGGTACACGCGAGTTTAGCGCTTCGGTAGGTATAAAAGGAGCTTCGTTTGCTGGTTAGGTATCGAGTTCAACTTTGCTTCTTCCAGTGAGCTTTACGGACTACTGTTCCTCGTAAACCAGCAGAATGATGAAGTTTGTAAGTTTTTCATTCTTTATTAACTCTGCCATTAAAGTCGCGTGTAGTTTTTGTATATTAAATTAATAACTGAAATTAACGCAATAGTATCTGAAAATTTTCACAAGTTCGACCGGAAGATTACATGTCCATAAAAAAGTTTTCATTATTCAGAAATTCCTTTTAGTTTCGCTCGTTACACCGGTCAACAGTGAAAAATCATCAAAAATATTTCACGGTTCGACATTTAAAATTTTGAAAAATTTATTTTTCCTAAAGTTCATGCATATATTTTAACGGGACATGATAATAGTAAATATGCAATCTCACATTTTATGCATCAGAATGAATTTCACAATAGGCTTGAATTTCTGTTCAGGCAGTTAAGACATTTTATTATATTGAATAGACTCGAGTGACATCTCTCGGTTTATAGCTAGATTATCTTATCTACCTGAATAATATTTTATTTCCAAAAGTTCCCATTCAGTTTTAAATTCACCAATATCGTTGCAAGGATTTTAGGTAAACTATCATATCAAATTAAAAAAAAAAAAAAACATTTCAATTATTTTTAACTTACACTGTATTGTTGCGAGGTTAAAATGATTGGTAACTGTTCTGCTCCCTCTTAATCTATAATACCTATAAACTGGTAAATAAAATGTATTTAAGTGATTTTTCAAACTTAGGTTCAGTTAGACACCTCCTGAATTCATAGTAAAGTTTCATTTTTTTTTTTTTTGACAAACTTACGACACCTTTCATTAGAAGACTGAACTTAAATCCAAACTTTGGGCAATTTAGTTTTTCAAATAATTTAAATTGATTATTCCTGACATTTTTACCTGCATCCCTTCATGTATAAGTCTACGCTTACGTTGTAAATGAATTACAAAAAAAAAAAATAATAATTTGCAGGTGATCTTGGCACTTTTGGTAGCTGCTGTCGCTGCGTCACCGGCACCAGCGCCAGCACCAGCTCCAGCGCCATCTCCAATTCCACCCGCCAGTTATATTGTGCCACCCCATTCGGCGTACTATCCGTACTACAAGTACCCTAGCTATACCAGCCTTTACTACCCATACGGCTACAAATGGGTTTATCCCGGATCCGCTTATTCTTGGTCGCATTATTACTAAAGACCTCAGCCCGGAATTCTGAAGCACTGGCAAATTGACACCGCATAACGAGACAAATTTATACGTCCGACTGAACCATTCTTTGAATAAGGCATTTTCTGTCCATGTTTACAATTCAAGTTGAATTCATTCATCAAATCTGACTCTTGAAGTATTTTTATAAGTTTTATCTTGTGGTAATTTTAAGTGAACCGATTGTTATAAAAACTTCATCGTATGATAAAATAAAAGAAGTCTTGCGATTGAAAAATGAGTTTTTATTTCGAAACTAGTTTTAAAACAGTTCTGCCATAAACAAGCAAGTTGATATACGAGTAATCCATGGTAAAATAAAATGGAATTTAAGTAGGAAAATATAAAAATGAATTCGAATATTTTGAATGAATATAGTATCATTCGTGGTATGAATTAAATGCATTTAATTGTACATAATAGAAACTAGCACTTTAAAATAAATTTTCTATTAAAAGTGAAAAAAAGTTTCACTTTCAAATCAATTATTTGTTGGAAATTATAAAGTGTTTCTTGTATTATACTTATATACAATAAAAAAAGTAAAACAAGCAAAAAGTGAAAACGAATGCCAAACACAATAGTTTATGGTAATACTGAAAGATGCGGAAAGATATACAAAGTAAATATATTTACTTAACTTATATTTACTTACTTTAATTTAACAATAACGAGAATCAATAAGCGTTTGATAAAACAAAATTATACTCTAAGATAACTGCAGATGAAAACCATCGAAAATGCAAAAAAAAATATTCTAAAATCAAATACAAAACTCAAAATTTTTTATGGTAAAAATTCATTTATACCCTCGTAAACTAATATTTTTATTTTTATAGTCAAAAATATTTGTTGTGGAAATACTAGAAAAAGTACAGTAGGACCCCCTTATTGTAATTTTTGGGTCAAACAATATGGCAACCTCCTCCCTTATTTTAACGTTTCTCCTCGTCACCATCTCTTGTGAGAATGTGAATACGGTAGATTCCTTGGGTTACATTATAGAGGAATGAAAATAAATTAAAATAAGGGGGTTAAAATATGGGAGGAGGACAAATCTATTTTCAAGACTACAGGCTGAGAAATATTTTCGGTGCTATTGCTTATTTTAAACTCTTTTGTCCACATGACTTCTTTTAATATCATCTTTTCATGCAGATTGTTATTATTTTGTTTTTGCCTTCGCTTTTTGCGAAAATACCTTTTTTCTTTCATTAACATTGTTCTTTCAATTTTGAAATTTGCATGGTATTGTGAATATATATATATATGAAATCATCAATGTTTAGTAATTAGTCGAGTTTCACATTCTTACGATTAAACGTATATCACAATTATTATTATTTTTAAATATCTTTCGTTGAGATGCCCTAAACCGATGACGTCGATGTAGCTATTTCCTAACCCAAAACATGTAAACTAGAAAAGAATCTAAGCAAATAGTAAAAACGTTACTAAATCGGTTCAAAATTGAGTGAAAAGACCCGGGTACGTTTGCTAAAATTCTCGCATAAAGTTCATAGAAGTTTTTTTGAAAGAAACGATATTATGTTCTTGTGAAATTCCACTTTTAGAATAATTTAAAGAAATAACGTTATCGTTGTGATTTTTTAGAGCAGCCTTAAGAAAAACCTAAAAGTAAAAAAATTAAATCGATTGAATTGAATTGCACGTCACGAAGTTAGACGGCATTATTAAATCACTTGTTTAAGAATGCCTTCTAATTGATTAAACACAAGTCTTCCGTTCTCGCACGGGAAAATAAAGTTTGTACCGAATATTTACAACTACGCCAAAATTTTGAAGAATAAAAAAAAATACAAAATTCTCATTCATTAAATTTAGTTGCTTGAAGTATTGAAATGTACTGGATAGAATTGAGAATATGAATTTACTCCAATTCTTTTCATTCACCAAATAAGACGAGTCATGTAAAGAATAGAAAATAAATATTTTCTACTTATCGCAAACAATTGGGATAAATAGAAAAAGGCTCCAGTTTATCAATTTGAAATTAAACTTGTACCCTATTAACGAAGTAAATATTCGGAATACAAAAAAAAAAGTTTTCCCTATATTGAAAATATTCAAAGAAAATGTCTTTTAGCGTAGTAATGGACATGTATCCTTCATGCCTAAAAATCGAGACACAAGAGGAATCATGCTTGAGTCCTCCAGCATCCCTTGATAAGTATATAACGAATGAAAGAAGGGCAAACAATAACACAGATGCAGACACAATTTCTGTAAAATTACAAATTTATTACAAACATTTTTCGATTCTATTTGTTCGGGTTGGACGGATTTACGATTCGGTATGGATGAGGAGTGGGGATGATTTGGCGTGTAGTGATTTGCAGTCAACGATCCAAAGACCTGGGAATTCTTTATCGTCGATGAGGTGGATCTTTCACTCGCTTCTGGTCGAGGGCAATCCTCTACTTCTTCGAGTTGGTTCGAAGAGGTGCGAATAATCGTCGTTGTCGTAGATGCTATCGTCTTCACTTTTCTTATAGCACTTAGTGGCCCCATCCATGACCCCAGCCATTGCCCCAACCGTGTCCGTAACCTGCTCCCAAACCATGACCCCATCCAGCTCCATGTCCCCAGCCAGCACCGTAGCCACCATAGCCTCCGTAGCCCCAGCCAGCTCCATGTCCAAGACCGCCAATTGCACCGTGACCAAGACCGGCGCCTCCTAGACCGTGACCAAGACCGGCACCTCCTAGACCGTGACCAAGACCGGCACCTCCTAGACCGTGTCCAAGACCACCAACTCCCAGACCGTGTCCAAGACCACCAACTCCCAGACCGTGTCCAAGGCCACCGAGGACGAATGATGATCCGTGGGAAGGAATGATAGTCTTGGTGACGATCGGAGCAGGATGGACAATCGGGGCCACTGGCTGGGCGACGACGTGCACTGGACCTGGATGGACCGGGGCGTGCGAGATCACATTCGGCGCGTGGATAGGTCCTAGTCCATGGTCGACGACGATGCCGGTGAGACCACCAGGAGCCGGGGCTGCGACGGCGATGGCCAGCACAGCGGCGAGAACAGCCTATATTTCGAGATAATTATATTTATTTTTAATGTTTTCTTTCCAAATTTTGTAAACTGTAACGATTTTTTTTTTCAAATCCACGATTCGTTCAACGATTCTTTACATATAATAGTTTCAAAATCAATCATTATCTCCTACTAAAATAATTTATTTCTACTATTAAAAATATGTCCTGCAACTACATTAAACTTCATATCGCAGTCCTCCACGGAGAATGTGAAAAATGTCGATCTCCGCCAGACAAACCGGCGATCGTTACTGCAATAAAGTGACTTTTCCGAGCATTAGCTCGAGACAGGTGGACTACGGCGTCGGGTAAAGTATTGGGGTATGGGGAGGGGTCTGGGGCGGCAGAACAGAGAGCGAGAGGTCACAAATCTTCTAGACTCCTCACACGGATGTAAGGTGCGATAGATTATGTGCGCGAAAGGAAAGAACGTTTCAATTGACGTTTGGCAAGCTTGATTCACGAGTTGCACGCTCGGGTCACGGCTGCACGTTCCACGCGTACATATGTGTACATATGTATATGTATTCCGCGATATAGTCGATAATGGTGTGTTTGATAGCGCCATGCGTATATGATCTCGTGGGGTCACGTATAATTGAAAAATGCGGATAGGAAAAATGAGGATCTGGAAAATACAAATGTACGTTATGACTTAGTATAGCTGTGCAACTGCCGTGCACCAGAGATAACGTCCGAAAAAAAGAGTGATAGACCCAAAAACCGAAATACAGTACACGAAAAAAAGCATTGTTAGGACAACCATAAATAAAAACAATAATTTTTTTTTCGGCGTACGCACGATATTTTTTGTCGCAAAAAATGTATTTTCGTAATAATGACAGTTATGATCATTAATATAATTCTTTTATATTAAAAAAATACAATGAACAAATTAAATTTGTGACAATCGTGATAAATAAGAAATGGCGAGTAAACATTACTTGCAAGAAATGGCGAAATTTTGAAAAACCATGAAAAATTTCAAATTTATTGTGAGTGTCTTAAATTTGATTATAAAACAATAAATAATCCATACCTGAGATGTTATTATTAAAGAAAAAGTATACTTTTACTTTGTACTGTCTATCCCAGTAAACGAAAAAGAATTGAGGTCCTGAAAATTGAATTGAGAACAATGGGTAAGAATTCAGAAGAATTCATGTTAGAAAACAAGTGAATGCTTTTGAATGCTTTTCCATTGTCTTTAATTCAATTTTCAGGAGACCTAATTCTTTTTAGTTCTTTTTCGTTTATTGGGATATGCAGTACTATACTTAATCAGGCTTTAAGTGCGATTTAAACATGGTACAAGTGCCATTTAAGTGGGAATTTGGATATTTGTACACGTCGATTTTTGCCAGGGGGATATTATTAAGTTTTGGGGGAATTTTAACTTTGTTTCGAATCCATCAATTTTGTATGCCGAGAATTAATCGTGAGCTTTTATTTCTAGGTTATGTTCCTTTTTAGACTTACGAATGAAATCGAATCAATACGAATGTATGCTATAAATAAATTTAATTTGAAAAGGCATAAAATCCAGATTACAATGCATTCAAATCTTTATCATTCATTTTGAAATTGAAATAAACGGATAACAAACTCGAATACTTTCAAATCCAAAAATAATTTACCTCTAATATGAATGCATTTTAATCCAATGTTATCAATAAAAAATATTATATTTGAGTACATGAAAATCCATAAACAATAAAATACGAAAATTCATGAAAGTAGAGAATACTTCTCAATCATTTTCAAAACATTTGAATCCAAAAGTGAGAAATTCTTTAAATTTATTAAATCTAAATAATACAGTCAATTGCATTTAAGTAGAAAAGAATTGAATCTTTAAAATTGACAATTATAGAATTCTGATGCTTAGAAACGTATTAAAATACCCCAAAAATTCTGAATCAATTTAAAGCTATTTTCTATTATACTGGAGGTTGAGATTTACTCCGTCAGTATACATAAATCCTTCGTAGAATGACGTATACAAATTGTAAAACGATTGAAACCAATTGAATATGAAAATAATGACACCCCTCCCCCCGACTTGTAAAGACCATAAAAAAGGGAACAGCGACTTTTTCTACACGCACAAAATAAGAATAAATTTGAAAAATCTGATGATATTCATCCGAGTCATCGATCCAAGTTCTAAATAAGCCGTACGATACTCCATCTGGGACATCGCTATAATCACTCACTAACACCGAACGTTAAAACGATAAAAAAACAAATTTTTCAGAAATCTGAAATATGAATTAATTGTGCTATATATATTCTTTGCTTACATAACAAATAAAAATGGTCAAACTAAAATGGCTTATTGCAAAAGATTTTTATGTTGAATGTCACTGAAATTTCAGAAATTACTTTTCGTAAAGTCGTGGTACATTAAAATTATTAATATTCAAATTGAAATGTCAAAACAACAGCAAAAAATTAGCAAAAAACAAAGTTTACTGAATATTTGCAAAAATGTTCGATGAAAAATATAGCACTTTACACATTTTAATCATAGGTTAAAAGTTAACTTGACACTGAAGCGGTTATGAACTTTTAAAGTTTATGCTCACATTTTACTTATGCTCGGAAATTACTCAAAATTCGATTTAAAGATTCAAAACTCATATCATCATTCACTAATTTTTACGTTCTTAAGCGACGTTTAAGAAAACCGAGTCAAGAAAATTTCAATCAACGTTCTTTTTTTTTAATACATGTAGAATTATACGATTTAATGATTGTTATAAATAGAATGATTCGACATTTCAATCACTGCACACCCCATTTTAGGAAATGTTTCACTCGCATTTTGATCAAATGTATTTAAATAAAAACATAAACCAAACATTAAATTCACAAATATTTAATGATATAGTTTGTGCAATTCATAAAGTGAACTTTAAAAACTGGACGAATTAATAAGTAAAACTTTAAAAATACTAACGTTGGTTTATATAATGTCGATAAATGTTTTATTTAAAAACAATATTTTTGGTTGGAATGAAAAATACTTGTACTGATACCGAGCTTCATATTTTTAATAATCGAAATAATTCAAATACTTCAAAATCAAGTATTGGAAGAAAATTGTATCAGGCAAAAATCGTATAAATTTCAAAATAATAAGTTCATTCAAAAATCGCGTACGTTTAATCTTAAGGAAAGTAAATAATATAAAAAAGTAATAAAAATGACACGTAAAGTGCAAAATAATAAATAAAAAACGTTTATTTTTTTTCTAATTAAAAAAAAAAAAAACATAAAAAACGATTAAAATACACAATAAAAAAATCTTTTCGACAATATCAATTTACACTTTTGATGAATCGTTGAGCGAACGCACAAAAACCATAGCGCTAAAGATGCGAAACTTACCAGCTTGAACATGTTGATCTACGTGGGAAGTTTACTACTTGAAAGACAGTAAGCTTGTGCCGGCCCTGCAGAACTATTGCTATTTTATACAAATTGAACTTTTTAAAAATTGAATTGCCGCGCTAACCGCCTATCACGTGTGCCAATGAACTGGATGGAGTTAAAAGACGAATCGTTGTGATAGCTGATAGGTCGGCAAGCGAGACAGAATAAGCCAATGGGAAAAGTACTCACCATATCTCGCCCTGTCGCAACGTCCAATCATCGCTCGATTTCTGTATCCGACAATCGGATCGCTAGGAAATACAGTTTCTCAACGTGCGTCGGGATATGTATATATATATGTACATACACTATCTGATCATCGAGGACGAGGCCGATTCGTTTAAGGGGAACTTTAAGCTGCGTTTTCAAAAATTACTATATGTCGGAACAATCCCATTTAATGATATGCAGATACAATTGTAGTTGGGTTCAAGGTCCTAATTATTATTTTTTCAACGATCTCTTCGACTGAACGTTTATTCAAAGTGAAATTCCAGTTACGTTTCTGAAACCGTAACCATTCTACCTCAGAAATGTTTCATATGTAATTTTTAAATCGAAAATCGGCCTCAAAAAAGAGAAAATTATATAGTTTAAAACTTTGATTTACTTAAAATTAAAAAAAATTTGTTTCTCTCATATCATTCTCATAAAAAAGGCGATTTTAGAATTAAATATTATATTTGAAATATTTCCGAGGTAGGATATTTCCGGTTTCCGAAACGTTACTGAAACATCTATGTGACGAAACGTTTATCGGACTACATAAAGTGAGACCTTTTTTAAGCTAATTCTTACACAATTCCGATATTCGGCAAATTAATGGCATGGGAAAAACGAATGGTGTAAGAGAAAATTGAATTAATTTGTGCTGTTGGTATATTATTTTAATTATTTTTATTTCTTTATTTTATTTAGATACGTTTGAATTTTGTATGCACAACTATTTCATAAAATTTTAAGTTATTGACAAATATATAATTGACGAAATAAATTGCTACTCTTCTATTTCACGATTTTTTAATATTTGATATTGTTTTTCATCTTAACTTTCGTTTGATCGATTTTTATTTGTATAAATTTGTGGTCGTTCGTTTGCTAAATATTGTCTTATACTTTGTCTACATTGATATGTTTTGTCATCAAATTATTATTATTTTTGTTTTCTTATCATTTTTGGCAATTTTTATTATTTCTACATTTTTTTTAAATCAATGGTCATTAATGTTGTCATTAATTTTGTGCAAAAAATCAATTTATTACTAATTATAAAAATTGACTTTTCATTATTCCGTTTAAAGAATTATTATATGCTTATAAAATAAATTTGAAACAAGTATAAAAATGATTTACTAACATAACTTTTATTTTAATTGAAATTTATCTCTTATTGCTTTTGGAAGAAATTACAGTTCTGGTGGCTAAAGTATGAATAAAATCATTGAAAGATAAGACATTCTTTAAATCATTTTATTCATAAAGCTGTTTACTTCATATTGATGTGCGTTTGATGTTTTTTCGAAAACAATAATCCTCTTTCCCTCTTTAATAATAGATAGGTTATACTAAAGTTAAGAATGCGGAATTATATATGAGAATTAAAAAAAAAATCTTTTGACGGAAAATTTTGCACATTAAAATGACATGAAATATCCACGATTATAAAAATCATCAAAATATGAACGTTCATGAATAACGTTAATTGGGCCAACTTAGTAAAAAATCTGACATATCCGTAGTTTTAAAAAAGTCGAGTTTTTCTGAAACTTCTGCTTTACGGTTTAAACGTATCTGTGATTTGATAATCGTGACAATTTTTCAAAAATCTTTCAATACAACCTCATCGAAGAGTCCTATAAAGAAGAATCCTTTAATATACAGCCATAATTTTTACGTTTCACGAAAATGCGAGCTTCGTGCAGTAAAGTACGGCCGATTTGCATGTAATGTGGGGCTGTTCTACAATTTACCGAATATTCATAAAGGCAGGCTTTGAATGTTTGCGGGGTCTTGAAATGGGTTTTGATGCAGGAAAATGGCTGGGAACTGCCCTATTGTTCGGAAAGGATCGATCGGACAATGGCGTATCGAACGATGAAAATATAGTAGCAACGACGAAGCTATTCAGAAGAATGTCTTTATCTGCTACATTTTTTGATAACAATGGGATATAAATTTTGCAATATTTACTTTTTCAGTTTTTAGCCAATTGCAAAAATAAAAAGATCTCGTTTGAAAGAAAAAATTAGACGTTCAGATTTTTCTTACGAGCACGAAATATCTCATTTTATGATACTTTAATTAAATTCAATGCAAATAAAAAAAACTTTACTCAGTGGTCCTGTTTTGATTTTGTTTTGGTGGTAGGAATTAAAAAGTCTTTGAATTTTATTAACCGAAATTACATTTTATTTTATAAAGACCGTAGCGCATAAAAAAGAACATTGTTTTAAATACCAGAATTTATTGAAATTATACAATTAATTTGCGTACTGGCTATAAGTACTAGGTTATTCTTTCTTAACATAATTCTACATATAGAGAAAAAAAAAATTATTGAATCAAATGCAATACCCACAATGAAATATTTATTTAACTGAATTAACAATTTATTTTATTACAAATGTATATGTCATGGATTTAATTAATATTCTACAGTAATAAAAGCTTTTCCATTGTCGCATAATAATATTTCATTGTGACTATTCAATGAAAAAGTTCACTATTTCTGTGATTTTTTTTCTTTATATTAATAGTAATATTATGATACATTAAATAATAATCTCGTAGTAAGATTTAAGAATGAAAATAAATATATATCAAAGTTAATATTTATGAATTTTGAGCTTTTAAAGGAATAGCAATAAGAAAAGTCGTAAAACACAATATAAAGGTGTATTATGTTCTTTAAATTCATAACAGAAATTATTTATTCACATAAGTTTTAAAAAGTATGAAAAAAATATTAATTTGTATCAATAACAAAAAATCTTGTTTTCATTAGCGTATGATGCTTCATAGAAATTTATTGAAAAAAATTATTTCGAACAACAACAAAATTAAAAAAAAAAAGAAAATTTTTTCGATTTTTTATTAAAATAATGATCTAAATAACGGAGCGAAAGTTGAAGGTTATTTCAATACAATAATTTTTATATGTATTTCCACGTCTTCCCATGCACTTGTAGGGCGAAATGAGTTGCACAGTAGCTGCAGAATATTTCAGAATTCTAAAACGTAATTCGAAAGTAATCTCAATATACCGAAGATTGTATAATGGTAGAAAAGTGATTGTAACCGGACGATAAATATGTCATTACATGAAATTACTGTTAAATTTTAAATTTACTTTGAAGCTTGCTCCATTTCTTGTTACATACGACCCCCATGATCGTAATTTATAATATATTTACGATTCATTAATTTCATTGCGCTTTTAAGATCTCAACTTTACTTGAGGCGTATAATTTCTTGTCTTATTAAAAATCAAATTCATGACTTGTTAGTGGTTACATAAAATATAATATAGTCATTCATAATGTATTTATCTACAGTTAGATTTTATATGAAGCTATATATGGATATCCATATTATTTCTATATATTTTTACGTATTGATTTAAAAAAATTATACATATTTTTAAAAATATAGTCAATTAATATATATATATATATACGTAATTAAATAATTACTCATTATATAGAATTTTAACAATATGTCATTATTACATTACATTATGCATCATCATTTATTACTAATTTCGATGCATTTAAAAATATATATTTTAAAAATCCATAAAACATAACAATGAAAGTTATCGGCAATCAAATGTTCGAAGTAGTTTATGCAAATGATTGCATAATGCGGAAAAGTTGATAGCTCTGATGAGTATACCTGTTCGATTTATGACATTAGATGCACGACTGGTCTACTTGCATACCTAAATTCTGCCGTCGACTATTATACGAATAGGACTAAGTGAATAGAATATATACTATATCACTGATTCTTAATTATCGGACATTTTTATTATAAATTTGGTAAAATGAAAATATATAAAAAAATTATATCATAAAATGAAATTTAAAAGAATAAATTTCTATACTCTTTCTGGAGTAAATTTTTTTATTTTAAGTAAAATATTCGAGGGAATATTTAAAGTTGAAAAACATATATAATAATATGTATACACTTAATAATTATTAACGGGACAAAAATTTATTGAATATCAAAAACGTTTATAATTTAAAAAAATACGATAACGTTTACTAAACACCTACAGAAATGACAAAAGATTGTTGATAAATCTTAAAAAATGAAAAACAAATGTAAGTTTTGTAAAAAAAGAATCAAGTTTTCTTCATTCGACTCTGACAACTAAGAATTATTTTAAAATGCTATCATCCCCTTTTAAGAGATGTACAAAATTATTATTGCTAAAACTTTATGAAAAGCAACCTTTTTATTGAATAAAAAGCGATAAAAATACCAGCATAAACCAAAATCACGAAAAATAAGAAATATAAGAGCAGTATAAATGTCGACGATAACGAAAATCGATCGAAAATTACGTTAGCCTTTCCTGGAATCACCATGCTAAATTAACCTCGCGTACGATTTGATTTAAGCGAGGGTTGTAAATAATTCAGCCACTAAAATTGACCGAACGGAGTCAAGAAACGCTCGATGACATAAATACGACTTTATAAAGACATAACTTAGCCTCGCGAGTACGAGATACCGCGCTTAATAGATTGTATTACACTAGCTCGTGCACGATAAGGATATTTCATAAGAATCGTTCAAGACTTATCCACAATTGCCGTTGTTTCTGACTAGGAATACTTATGCATCCACGGCGAAAGTAATTCCTTATTACATATATATGAAAATTCGTCGAAAGTTCGCATTGCGTCATCGAGATTACGTGACTGTCGCATCGAACTTGAAAGAAGTCTTTCATGCGATATTATCCTTATTCAGGATATTACGAGATATGTATATATATATATATATATATATATGTGTGTGTGTGTGTGCGGTGGTCCATTTGCGTATTTCGATCTCGCTGCTAACAATGTGAAAAGTAAGAGTTTGCGAATTCCAGTGCGAATGCGCGACTAATTTGCCCGGGAACAATCGAAACCGGTCCAACGCCCAAAGCTATATAAATATATACGCGGGCCTTTATCGAACGAGTCTTACCGATGGGTAACCGGCGGCTAAATCGATTATCATCTCGATCGATAGTACGATTCGCCGTCGGGAAATGCGAGGCCGATCGCCGTATGTACGTTTGCACCTATCGGCACGAGAGTCCTATTACAATAGTAAATGGTGTCAGTACGATAGTGCAAGAATATGTATACATATATATAGGCAAATCGCTCCATTCAGCGATTCTTTAATACGACTGGTGGTAATTATCTTTTCTTTTCCTTTATTTTTATCTTAATTGTTCATCTCGCGTTTCTCGCCTGAATGGCTATTTGTGCACAAATCGAGCAACGCATCGGCCCGTACGCGCAAGCGCAATGTTTATCGTATCACGCCGTAAATTAGAATTAAACGTTATCAACTGACCGCACTACCGCGACCGGTCTTAGGGATAATCATCGATCATCGAGAGTGTGCAATTATTGCACTTTAATGCAAACTTTGTTTCTCACTTTCTCGGTGCCTGACATGACCTATTGCGCATATATCGTTGATATTTTGAAAAAATTTCATGTACATTTTTTTATTTCAATAACAATGAGAGAGTTATTGAAGTGTTTTATATACGTATATAGCGAATGACGATATAACCATAATTAAAGCTAATCAAAATATGTATAGTATGTAAACATAATTATTTAGAAACCTGGTAAAAATATGGATGTACATGAAGTGATACATTTAATTCCATTTAATTCAAGTACGACTACATGAACTTACGTTCAATCTTTTTTGCCAATCTTTGAATAAATGTTGGTAATCATTGCTAACTATAAGTATAATTGTTGACCGAATTGAGACCATTTTCGGGTAACCTTATAGCAAATGTTTGACGAAAATCACTATGGAGGCAGTTTCGATTTTTAAGTTTCACTTAATTTTATTAAAATGCAAATTGACAACGGCTTTATACTAATGCCTATTAAGAATTAAAATTCTTGAGATCCCCCCATCGCTTTTACGGGAATATGAAAAACCGGATTCTCAATATTCAAATTTCTAATTTATATACTTATTTCATGATCTTTTAATATACTCTCTAGTATTACTTTATACATACTTTTCTTAAATACTATTGAAAGATTCACCAAGGAAATTTAAAGTAACACGTTTAATATGTTATATGATCCCTTTTGACCTCGTGTTAATTGCTGCAACTATGTCAATTATCATATGTATGTATGAATGTGTATATATTGTATACACATTCATACATACATATATATGCAATGATCATTTATTGAACATTTCGGTAGACCTTAAGTAGTAACAGACCGCCCTTGTTAGATTTTCAAAATTTAAAATCGATATTTTCATTTCTTTCTTTTTCCATTTTCCTATTTACCCAAAAATTTCGGTATATATATATATATATATATATATTTCAAAAATTATATATATTTATATATTGTGTGTGTGTATAATTGTATCGAAATTTTTTGGTAAATATGGAAATACAAAATATCGGTTTTAAATTTTGAAAATCTAACAAGGACGGTCTTTTACTACTTAAGGTCTACCGAAATTTATATTTTACGTATATATAGTAATGCATGCTTAGAACATTATTACTGTACTCGGTAGAAAATTAAAAAAAAAATATATATATATATATGTAAACAAATTACGTTTTACCGAAGTATAATAATATATCTGCAGTTCTTTTTTAAACCTTAACTTTCCTGAGCAGGTTTCGTATTTGCCTTTAACATATTTTCGTATGTATAGTTATTCATATATTTTGATATGGATCAAGTATATTATATATATGCTTACATAAGTCGTATAAGTACACATGCAATTCCATTTTAGTATCCGTTCAAATAAATGATTGAAAATTAACAGAATATGACGTGTGTTGCACAACAGTTATTTGATTTTGATGTAAATGAGATTGTATTGAATGACAGTAACGTGTGGTCTGTAGATATCCATTACTGTAAAAATGATAGATTTCTATTAGTACGTGAAAGTTCATTAGGGAATGTATAATATTGTATGTGATAATTTAATACATAAAATGTTAATAATGCGAGGCGCGAGAAGAAAACAGTCCTGATACACTGATTGTTTTCATGAAATTCTTTTACTTTAATGATTTATGTTTATGGGTTTATTAATTGCAAACATTATTCACCGCGGGGTTAATGCGATAAAAATGTATGAAATAATTATAAGGTATAATAGTTGACAAAAAATGTTCGAGTAATCGCTTTTGTAATTTAAAAAAAAAAGAGATTGTGAAAAATCATGTGAAAATCACGTAAAAATTATTTTCAATTTTTAATGTGAAATGATATCCCTGCTTACCTTTGAGAAATATGAGATTATCGCACTTTATTCAACCATAATGTGATAAAATGATCTTGGATGGAACCAAGTGATTTGAGTTTTTCTATTTTTTCATTTTTCGTGTCTTTTGTCAAAATATTCATACACTTTTCTTAAAATAATTGTTCATTTTTTATTTCTAATCATGCAAACAATCGTTGTTTTTTTATTGATCACAGTACTTGTGGTCAAAAACAAAAATAAATTAAACAAAAATAATATAAAGTAAAAAATATATGTAGAAAATCAAGTACGAGAAAAAGAAAAACTATAATGACGAATAAAAGAAAAATTAACATTATTTTAATTTTATGGGGCACTTTCTCAATTTGATTTCTTAATAATTGCTCTTAAAATATATCATATCATGATTTAAACTTTCTTTGAGGCAATAATAAGTAATTATTTTAAAATTTTCATATTAATAATTTCTCTCATCTGCAGAAAAAGTGCACATCGGGTTTATTATGTTTGGACATGAACGAATGTAGAACAATGCAAATGCAAACACAGTGTATATATACAAACATTCCGATCACACCCCTGTTATAAAATCGCCAGTGTGACTATCAGAGATCCATTAATTACCCTTCGTCACGATGTCGTCCTACATCGAAAAAGAGACGAGTTTAAAAAATTGTTTTTGATTAGAAAATATGTTAAATTAATAAAATTCAACTTATAGAAATTTGTCTTTAATATCATGAAAAGTAGAAACAGTTTTGATGTATATCAATCATAAAACGTTTTATGATTATGATATACTTCAAATTTTTTTTTAATTTTAAAATTTTACATTTTATATAAATTTGATGTACATTTTACATTCATTTATTATGTAAATGCATACTTTGTTATTATACTTTTTATTATACGAATAACAAATAAGAAAAAACGTAAAAACCGATACATTATTGTAAATGTAAATAGTATTGTTCGAGTGCAATGTATTGTTCAAATACAAAAAAATACTTATCTTCACATGGCTTTCTTATCGCAGCATTAAAAAAAAAAATCACCAACAACGATGGGGATTACTTGTCCGATTTGGGCATGGAATGCCATTGCACGTATAGGTGTGTCAATTCACACGGTGAAAGTGAAAATTCAAACATATTGATTTCCGGCACAAGTCCTTTAGGCAAATTTGTATTCCGCAACTAAAGTACTGATAACGTAACTGCTGCAAATTGATTACTTGTAATTAATTTGTCATTATATAACATTTATTTACCTCTCTTATAAAATTAAGGAAGTTATTGTCCATCTGTGGGAATTTACATATATAGTTACAGTATTATATTTTATATATGTATATTTTTTGTTATTTGTTATTTGTTAAATATAGATTACGGTGAAGTACATTTATAAAAATTACATATAAACAAGTGTACGACCGGCGTAAAGCTGTACATAACATCGTATACGATAAGTAAACCTCACGGATGCATTGCTCGGGTAATAAACATCAATTATAAAAATAAAAATTAATCGTTCAAGAGTGAATGGTTAATATGCCAACAATAATATATTATAAAACGTCAGAAAGTAAATTCTAAAAGTACTGCACGTTTAAATTAGATGATACAGTTTGAAGTCTAAATATAGGGGCTTTATAGTTCCAATGGGATGAAGTTACCACACTGATTATATAAGTGTAATGATACGAAATAACAGCTTACAAGACGGTTTGATTATATGTTTAACTGAAACTGTTGTTGTATAGATGTGAATTACTGAACCGATTTTTAAGCAACCCTTATTGACATATTTTTGATAGTATTTTATAAGACTAACAGTTTCTACTTTTTTCATCTTAAAGCACTCTCTTAAACAAACGAAAATCACTTTAATTTCTAGGATCCTTTTCGTCGTAAAAAATGTCCTAATTCAAAATGGAGGGTCCAAACATGGCTGACAAGAAATTCGAACAGACTATCGCATTTTCATGCTCTAAAATGATGTCGAAAACAATAAAAAACCTGTTAATAATTAATACATTAATTCTCTACGTGTATTAATCGTCATTTAAATAAGAAAGCTAATTAATTAATCGGCTATTCCAAAAGATATTCGAAATTCAGACACATAATGTCAGACTGCCGTGGCGGTATTTTACGTAGGAAATGAAATAAATTAATTGCACGTCCGGACGGGACAACTCACCGCGATCAATTTGCCAGACGTGTAAAATTAATTCGAGTAATTTCGGCAAGCGCACTATTCGTAACCGCGATCGTTTATAAATTGAAACATTAACCTGTCATCGTTACGACTCAAATCGAAAGGCATAAATCGATCATTTTCAGCGATACTTGATTTCATACTATCAAATTCTGTCGACTGATCAAACTGGATTGTCATTATTCATGCGCAGAGTTATGAAATAACTCGGGCCGTTATTAATTGATGCCGATGTAATATGGCTTACTGATGCAGATTTCATAAAATAGTTTTATAGTTTTTTTTAATAATAGTGTACGTATTTGAAATGAATAAAACGACAAAACATACTGAATACTGTTTCACTTTATTACTGTATCACGAAAAATTACTGAATACAGTAATGTCACCTTGGATGGACCGCCTGAAACATTTTTGTAATGTTACAGTCGAAATGTAAAACTTAAATGTCAAACTTTAATGTCAAACTGTAATGATAGTTTGACCTTTTTGAACATTTTCAAGACGCTCCACTCAAAGTTCCACAGTTTTAGGTAAGACATAATTTCTTTTTGTGAAATAATAAATCAATGATCTGATATCATATAAAGTTGTCAACTAAACGGTGATATATATATATATATATATATAAATTTTCTTCTACAAAAAATCTTGGTCTATATTTAAACATTATCCTTCACAAAACCCTTTTTTCTCGCAAAGTGTGAAATATCGTAATTTTGTGAATTTGTATCCTTTGATAAATTTCAAATTTCTTCATAAGATATGATGTAAAGATTCGTTATTCATGTACTTTTATTTTGAAAACGTATAGCCTCTTACAAAATTTCTTTATAGGTTTTGGCGAAAATCCATATAATTCGTTAGCAAATATAAATCTCTGTTGATTAGAATAACATGCAAAAAGTACCGTCACAGCGTTATTTCTATCCTACGTCTATATATCGTTACTTATGGATATATAGCCATGAAAAATCGCTAAAACCCGTTTATAGACGCTTGATCGTGACATTGCGTCGAGGTACCGTAACGTTCTTTATGCAACATTGAGCATATTCGATGACTTAATATTATAACATGGTTAAATTGCTAAGTCTACTGTAGTATTTGCATAAATAACAATTTTATTCAAATATGATTATTAGCATAATTAGAAGAGGATGTAGTGCACATGTTCACGGAGAATGTAGAATTGTTATATAAAAAAAAAAAAAACAACAAAATTAAGACTTGTAAAAAATATTTGATGAATAAGTAATATGATTAATATTATTCCTTACAAGAAATACACTTTATTGTTTATAATTAAAATGTATATATGAATAAACATGTTGCAATGTATTTGTATTGTTTTTTTATGTGTTAAATGTTCCACAATATTTAAATTTACTAATGTCTTTAGCATAATCCAAATATAATGCATTTAATTATTATGTAAAAATGTGAACTATCAAAACAACCATGACGATCGTAATGAAGATATCGATTATAACTATCATCAAATTTTTCAAAATTCTCCAAAAAAGATACAACAAAACATTAATGTAACGACATTAGTAAATTGATTCTGAAAAATAAGCCAATATCTAATATATAATAGTATGTATTAGGAATCATTGAAATTTTTAGAAGAGTACTTTGATATTTTCTGAAGTCATGAATTTTCATGAACAACAATGAAATATATTTCATGATTTTAATCTCTCACTATTAATATTAATATTATAACTTATTATTGAATCAGTCGTGTTTTCTAATATAATAGCCAAGTATCTTAATGCAAATTGCTGGGAATTTAAGTATTGAATAGTGATCAAAATTTTAATACCCAATTACTTACCAAAGTAAAAAATTATGAAGATATTATAAAATACAATGTAATAAGAATTGTGTAATAAAAAGGAAAATACGACGTTAACATAAAAAAAGCGAAGCAATAAATTACTTAAACGACATACCTGTCTAACGAAACTGCGACGAGACTGTAGACAGATGCTGCAACGGAAACCCCCTGAATATATGGCACGGTCTTGCACATGAACCATCCTAAGACCCAAGCTGGAATAAAAATACATTAATATTAATTGTAAATTACAGTTATTATTATAGTTATTAATTTTAATATTATTTTTTATAATTTTCTATGATGAAACAAAAGTCGTATGATTTTAAGAAATAGAAGCGAGGGAAAATAAAAGTATATCTCTAAATTTTATAATTTTGGAGTACGATTTTTCAAACCCATCGTTAATGTAGATGACGAAATTTAGTTCAGTGGCCCAAAAATGAATGTGCCATAAAGAATGACACCTATTTCATCCTTCTTCTAATTCAACATGGTGGCAAAAAATAAGAATTTTGAAATTCTCATTTTCACTATGTAACATTTATGTTTTTTAATTTCAGATTTCCAAAAAATATTTGTTATATGTATATACATACGTAGATAATTTTTCGAAAAATTAATAAATATTTCAATGATTTTTTCAATACCATAACTTGACATGGTTCGTTTCAATTTCATTGTAAATTTTTTTCACCTAAAGTAAAGTCACTTTTATTTTCGAACGATCTTCCTTTCACACGTATACAATAGTGGAAGGTGTTTCAATCTACGTCTGTTGTTAATTCACTCCTTCTCCTTCGCTTTTGTGTTTCGTGGAGTTTGTTGTTTACAACGAATTGAAAAGTGAAGGATACTAGATGTGTACAGTATTATTTGCAATATCTCGCATGTCGAACGTTAAATCGTGTAATTATTATTCTATTCCAACGCGTTTACGTAGCTTATTATTAATAAAGTACTTCAGCAGCCGCACTATACGTACATATAACAAAATTACGAATAATTTAATGAACTCTATAAGGGGCAAAGTACACGTGCGCAAATGGTTTCGAAATTCAAGTACAAACAGCAGTACGTTAGATGTAGTTACGTTAGAGAGTAAAAGATTAGTGTTTGTCGGTCATACAAAATGGAGAAACGTAGGATTATTTCGCAGATATAAAATATTTTAAGAAATCTGTTGTATCGACATTAAATTGAAATACGTATATTACATATCGAGTATTTTACATTATTTATATAAAGGCGTAAGACAATTCCATTATATATAATAACCATAATAACTGACGATATATATGCACTTATAATATATATGTATGTAAGACAAAAGAGATAAAGATAAAAAAGTAATTATTTTTGTTTTAAATATATTTATAATCAATTATTTATATATATTTAAAACTAAAAAAAATAACAATAAAAAAAGAATGTGTCCTTGAAAGTATTCGTGCGATCAAACACCTATATCTTATTTTATTTTTTAACAATTTGGGCGAGATTCAAGTTCTTTCTTCCGAACAAGGTTAAATATTTGCAATTATTTTTTCTTTATTTTTTTAGATTTGAACTTGGCAACCTTGTCTATTCTTATGATTGCGTGGTAAAAACATCCACGTGAATTGCGGGGGAACAATAAACCGCTTACGGCATCGCCAACTAAATAGTTTCAGGCAAGTTTTGCACCGGCGGTATACATACACTCGTTAGACTCTAGTGTTCCTCGTGCTGCTGTTGGCAGACTACTACTACCATTATAAACCAATAAATAGGAATTCCTTAAATCGCAAGATGAGTTAGACTTGGAATTAATTGGATGGTTTCCCTAGCACGCGTGGGCGTACGGAAATATGCGGCGCTTTTGTGCCTTACCTTCACCTTGATCATTTATTATAAATTTTTTTTTAATTATTAGTAGAAACAAAAAAGAAGGATCGAAAGCTCAAAAAATTGGATTGATCAGGATTGACAATATAGACACATATTTCGCCATCATTTTGAATCCCATTTTATGTTTTTCAATACTTGTGTTGATTGTTGATTGTACTGAACTTACTTACGATTAGTTCATACCATAGCTGGCTACATGTCCCATTGTTTTTAGTGCAAGTATACGAAATATATAAGACAAAAATTTGCTGATGACGATATTCGTTGTAGGCGCGATTAACTTATTTACCTAATATAGGATATGTAATGGAGTCGTAAGCATAAATAAGGTACCGAGTAACTCAACTCAAGGATAATATCGTTAATCATTGTCAACAATGATGATTTTAGTTAAAAATACTACAAAACATTTCATCGTGAAATTCCTTAATAAATTCGTAGTAAATACTCAATATATCCAATATTTCCGAAACACTTCATTTATCCGATTACTGGACAAGTTGTATTTCTTTCTCTACTTCATTATTCTATCTGATTCTGATAAGACAAGCGATAATCATTTTCGAGGATTGTGTCATTTTACTCGAATCTTCCGATTCATCCTTGAACGTTTTTTAGTGATGCCACTCGTGCGGGAGTGCTTCAAGGACTTGCCCTTGTGGAAGTCCGCAAGTAACTTTCGTCAAAGCGGACCAGCTACCATGGGTCCAACAACAGCTTGATTGCTCATACAAAGGTGCAGTTCAAACCAAGCCACCACAAAGCGTCAGAAATTCAGCTTGGAGTGGTTTTCAAAAGAAGAGTAATTCTCTCGTTTTCTTCATCAAAAAAAAAAAAAAAAAAAACGAATCTATGTACATTGAAAATAGCAAATACATTTTGTACTCGATCTTTTAATGAGAAAGTTGAAAACCACAAATATATATGTGGATATTTATTTTATGGAGATCGACTCTGATAGATTGATCGATACAAGTCCTGTTAAAAAAAGGATTCACCTCTGTTGTCGCCTTTATCATTATCATTATCATCGCTCCATCATCGTCGTCGACATCATCATCTTCAAATTTTTGCATACCATATCTCACTAGTTTTCATTGTTCATAGTAAAGTTTAAAGAAAACAAGAACTAAAATTCTCGTCTCTTTTTTAAATCCGTCTAGCTATTTAAATTCCTCGTTTTTTTTACATTACGTTTTAATCTTTTCACTGGATTTCATCAAAACAATCTTGAATCGACATTTCATATTAGTGCATTGAACCATGCCAATCGAATGTACTACTAAACAATATTCAATAGTTTTCGTTGTTTTAATTAGTTCTGATTTACGTCACTCCCAATTTTACGTAATCCAAATTATAGTAAAGAAATCTTTTGCTTGACATTTCTAAAGCCAAAAAAACCTGTCTTGTGTGTATGTTCCACAGAAAACGAAGCAAACGATTGTAGCGCGAAGTGAAACTTTTTTTTTTATTTCATGCTTAAGTGACAAGGGTGCACAATAAGTGCACTTGACTATTCGCGACGAACCCGTATAATGGGATGTTCACGATCGCATATATAGTCCGTTGGATTAAGAGAGTCAATGGAAGGTCGCGGACGCATATACGACAGAAGTGAACTGACACGGACTTGCAATTATCCATGTGGGGATTGCACTTGAATAAATAGACCCGATGCTCTCACTTAAAATTTATTTGTAAATTTTTCAATTTTCAAGTTTCTTGGAAATTTGTTATTTATTATCGTAATCTTATTAAAGTCATGTACTTATAATTTTGACATTGTTAAAATTACTGTTTTCATCTTTATCATAATCTGGAATTGTTGTAACTGTATTTACATTATGTGAAGATTGTATTCATGTCACATTCATGACATGCCGTTATATCATCATCGTTGTTTTTTGTCATTACTATTATTTATTGTTATTTTGTTATCGGTGATATTATTGACTGGGGTCGTCCATCGACATCGTTCTTCTTCACCTGTATCGTAATCGTGATGATCATCATCATCAGGTTGTTGTCATGTTTCCATACACTTCATTGTTGTCGAAAGCTTTGTTGCTCATCTTCTTTGTCACCTTTATTGTCCTAATTGCAGTCATTTTTTTCATTGTTCTGCTGACATTTAAATAATGTCAAAGTAGTTAATATTATTTGCAATAATGTTACGGATGACTGTCTTAAAGATAGCGATGCTGAGGGATGTTGATAAATATACATAATAATAAAGTCAGTAATGATGATGACACATGTTTAAAATCAACCAATAAATGAATGAATGTGAAGGATGACGACGACCGTGATGATGATGAGGTTATGAAAAAATTGATGATTTTATTTTTATTGTTATTGTTGTTATCGATATCTTCATTATCTTCTCTGCTTTTTTATCATTGTGATATTATTTTTTAAAGTCATTAGCCTTTTTCTGCATTATGTTATATATCATGATAATTGCTATTGTTATATTTGTTATCTTCAACATCCGCGTTATCTTCGATGTATTATCTTCATCGTCCTAACTTCACTATTTATCGGTAGTAACATCCGTATATTGTCATTGTTACGTCACTGCCATATAAGTTTTACTTGTTATTATATAACAATCATCATCATTATCGTCATCATTATTATCATTATTATTTTCATATATTTTCTACAAGACAACCAAATTAAAAAATTTCATTCTCACTATTCTCAGAAATCTCGAAGTAAAATATTACTATTTCATTATAAAATTGTCGCATTTTTAATGATCTTATAAACTATACTAGAAAGAGATAAGCATTAATGTTAAATGCATCAAAAATTCATTCACTACACTATATATGTTCAACACCCGTTCAAAAATCTACAAATCAATTCAATACCATGTGTATGTAATTGCGAGGAGAAATATAGCGATGCAAAAGGAAACGGAATAATGTAAGAGGTGAAAAATCCCGATTAGTAATATCCATTTATTGATTTATTCACAAAGCTAAGAGCATATAGACAAATTGATTATATAACTAAGTTTAAAATAGAAATAAATATAATTATCGAATCAAATCGCAAACAAAGTAGTACGAGAAAGCAAATATATGCATATATATCTAAATCTATCGATCGTTATCTCTAGCGAAACAAATTTATCGCCTTTGAAGGATTGCATAAATAAATGTTAATTTATTTGATTCGGTTTTGGAAAAAGTTCATTAGTTCGTCAGGATTTTGTATAATTAATTAGAATAGAACGTTAAAATAAATGCAAATAAAACATATTTTCTTATTGCATTTTATATATATATATATACATTACGTATATAAACGCATTGTTTGTAAAATAAACAGGCAAAAAAAGAACATGAATATTCATAACAATAAGAATGTCAATATAATTATTTAGAAGAAAGAAAAATCATTACAATTACGGTAATTAGAAGACTGGAATGACAGGGGTTCCAATTTACCGAGTATTTCCTGTATAGGGTCACGGTTAAGCGGCACGTTTCAATTGTATACACATACTGCAATTACGCGACACACGCGGTGATACGAAGAGTTAATTGTGAAAGTAAAAAGTGTGATAAAACTCAGTAATTGCATCTGCCGAGAGTAAAGTGAATTTCGTACGCTGGTGTTCTAACGTCGTGCATGTATATTAATTCCGATCAATAAGTGTATATATGCAATGCGCACTTGTGCTACATATTAGTATAATGTGTAAATAAGTACTTAATTTCTCTCTAAATTTCCTTCAAGGCAAATTTCTCTCTATAATGAGTGAATTGAGCCACTTTCTTAATTTTCGCCCTTTAAGGGGGTCATTTCACTCTTTCTAAAGAGTGAATTCAACGTCTCATTCCAAAATAGAGTGAAATTTCACTCTTAAAGAGTGAAAATTGCTTAGTATTCAATATTAAGAGTGAACTTTCACTTAAAGAAACTTATGGAGTTACTTTAACAAATACCTAGTCTGTACACTCTCCAAATTTCATGGAGTGGAATTTCACTCTATATAAAAAGTGAAAATGTAGCCAGTGATTAAGCATAACCTATCACTCTTTTTGAAGTATAAATTCTTCGTCTCACTCCAAAAATGCGTTAAATTTCACTGCAAGACATGTCATTTCTAAATTTCTTGGAATGAAGTTTCATTCTACGAAAAGTAAAAATTTATCTACTTCTCTAAGAGTTGGAATTTTCACTCTTTTATCGTGACATTTAAATCTTCCTGGAAGTGTAAATTTTACGACTTACTTTAATATAAAGTGAAATTTTTCTCCTGAAATTGTGAACTATCGCTCTTAAAGAGTGAAAATTCACTCTTTTGTAGAGCAGCTCATTATTCACTATGTAAAAGTGAAATTTTACTTGTAACTTCAATATAGACTTTGTCTGAAGACCCACATCAAAAAAGAGTGAAATTTCACTGAAAAAAGTATGAGATGTCGCTCTTAAAGAGTGAAAATTCAAACTTTTAAAGAATAGCTCAAATTTCATTCTTTCTGTTGTGAAATTTCACTCCAAGGAATTTAGAGGTGCATATATATGTATATATTGGACATATCACAAATATCAAAAGGCTTTTAATATGAAAATAAAAAAAGGTAAATAAAAAATATGTTAATTTATAATTAATGTTGTTTTAAAATAGCATCGCTTTGCTTCCGAAATATACTTTTCCAAAACGGAAGCGATTAATCATTTTTCTTGATTTATTCAGACTTGCTAAATAATCCAGACTGACAATTAGCACATACATCAAAAACACGAATATACAACCTAAAATTAAATATTATGGATACATTGTAATGGTTTGAATGTTATCTCAGCCTAGTTCAAAGTCCGTATAAAGTACGTATCGCCGGAAAGATAATTGCACATTGCCGATAAGGGAACTCGTATACGAATATATCGTAAATTTTCGCACACTCGTCGACACGTGTTCGTATTGTACATTTCACACGATCGACTAAAATTTATGATGCCGTGATGCGAGAATAATTTTGTTTAGAAATTGTTTTTTTTGTTATCGGAGGCACAGATTAGATGCTGATAAGATTTATTAGAAATGCTTTTTTTATATTGTATACATATAGCGCAATCATTATTGCATTATCCGCAGGATAGGTCGATGGTAATCATTTTCGCGAGCAGTTTACATGCATAACCATAGGAAGTGTGTGAGATCCTGAATTACCATGAGTCATGTCCGAGCGGGAAATAATAATCGTTAACATTATGACCATAGCCAATTTAATAGTTTAAACAATTCATGGGTATTAAATATTGCAAATCCCAACAGTGTTGCCCGTACATATTCTACTTGATATTTTGAAAAATATCACGCAAAATATATTTTCACAAAAATGTAATTCTATATTGCTAGTTCTGATATGAATATAGTTTGAAGCAACGCTTTCGAGTATATTGTAAAACAATCATAAAATTATAATTTCTGACATTGTAGCGATTTTTAAAATTCTGATTCATCACTTTTTAATTAAAAGTTAAAATTATTATCCTGTCCACTGGGTCTGAAGTTCATGTTTGCCAGTCGAATTTAACTTATTCGCTATTTGATCTATTCGAATGTAGAACTAGTAACAACTTTCCTATTTCCGTCCTACGAGAGTTTCTATCTTTTATTCAGTGCGATATTCAAAGTGAATCAAAGAAAAAGCGCCCTTTGGCTTTTACAAATTGAATTCGAAAAATTTCGAAAGTCCTTCAGGATTGCGAATCGAAACTCAAAATACAACATTTAGAATTGGCAAAGCAAAGTAGTTAAAAATCGACGAAAAAAGTAAAATTTATTTCGCGGACATTTGAAAATCTTCAAAGATAATTAAAGCTCAGTAATGTTTCTTTTTATTATGGACCATTTTTCGATATCTCAAAAAAGAAAAACGTATCATTATAGATAAACTATATTTTGAAAAACGATCTCTATTATAGGAGGCGCTACAACTACGATATGTATTCGAAAGAGACAAATATTAGTTAGTTTTCATTTATGACTCCAAACGCGAAAGCCCTTAAATAGCCAACATTTTAGATTTTTTCGATATATATTTGGTACTTTCGAACATCCGCACATATTAAATTTTTATTATATGACATTGAACATTTATAATAATGTCCCTTACATCAGACCTTGGACTAAGCAGTAATTCAGGCGTGAGAAAATCCAAAGTTGTCGAAAAGTGGCCTGAACCCTAAACCAGCACGTATAACGTCTTCGTTAGTTTTTAAAACGTCGAATGCGAACTTTTTGCAGCCTCGATATGACACACGCGCGTGCAGGGCATTTTATGCTTGGGTCATCTTTAAAGGAAGTTATCAGGAGCTTGCGATGTATTAGCTAAAAAGCGTCGAAGAAAATGCGCAGTAACGCCGGCAGACTACAAAAAAAGCGATAAAAATGTTATCTCAAGGTCGGAAGCAGTGTGTTTGGAAAATTGAAGGGATTCTCAAAACTTCGCGGCATTCGCAGAAAAGAACATACGTACGACAGATTTATCTTTTCGTTTATATCGATTCTGTTGGGGATTTCTGTATAAATAATTGAAACGAGTATGACTAATTTGAAATCCTTGAGAGGGAATTAACATACGACTATTTTGGAATTCAATTTTCTGAATTATTTTCAAATTTTTACTGTACATATTTAACATACACAATGCCCTTCCGTATGGGATATAATCACAGGAATGAAATTAATTTATAATAATAATGAATCGGAGATTCAGATTTTTTAAATTTAACCATCCTTCATATATTAAGGTAATGGGCGTCATTAAGGAATTCCGGGATTTTATTAACTTCATTTTCCCTCGGAGAAAAAGTGATTTCGTAATTGCAAAACTGAGAAAGACAGAGCGACTCTGCAGCGTCATAATTAGAGGGCCGTCGGAAAAGTGCTCGAAATGGAATAAGCATCGCAATGAAATAAACTGAAAACATTTATGCGTTATCGGTGTTAACGGACTATAATATGACATATTTTTTTGTGTAGTTTTATTTTTATAATTTGTCATTGAGATACGTTACATCTTCAACGGTGTGACGTCATTTACGTTAGAAAATAATGCGTTGTTGTTTTCCAGGTTCAGATGTTGCGTATGTTTTGGATACGTGGAATGTACCACAGGGATTTGGCACACTTTATGTATTTATTTTCAATTATATCTGACCTTCCCGTAAAATATAATATAACATGGGCTTTTAAAATTATTATGTGCAGTGATTTACATAAAAAAAGTGATTTTCAGTGAAGACGTGAATTTTTAATTAAAGTTTAAGTGAAATTTAATCATCGTTTCACGGACTGAAGTTTCAGTTCGGCTTAAAAAGTGGAACAATTTTCTCAACAACAAATCAGATTTCGCTAAAAATGAAGATGTTTGTAATAATACTGACGAACTACATCATTCTCAGAGTCATTGTTAAAAATCATTCTGATCGCTCGTTCATTCTTTATGTTTGGATTTGTACACTAAGTATCGTTGCCACCTATCGGCTGTTATATGTACTGTTTTTCAGTTCTTGCATCAAAATTTAATCCCAGTTAATATCAATATTTCACTGGGAAATTATATCTTTATATATTACTTCTTTTATATTGACATTTTCCATTGTATTTATAGTAAAGTGATATCACTAGCAATTGCCCTTTGAGAGTTCCAGAATAATAAGAAATCAACTCAATCGTAGTCGGTATAACTGATACTGGGACCGCTTTATTAAATTATCGAAATTAGTGTCTTTATACAACTTTTAATTGTAACGTCGAATTACAATTTAACATGAACATTTTATATGTTTTCCTGTTTAACTTTATACTTTGATTTCTCTTTATTTATCATGTGTATTACTATGTATAATGATAATAATTATAACTAATAAATTTGCATCCAGGGAATTACTCACGCTTTGCAATATCTTAATAACCTTGACATAGAACTAGCTATTAGCCGGTAAATGGAAATATATTATCGGTTCGAATGCTTTTGTTTCTACGGATGGGGTGAACACATGGCAACAAAAGCTACATTCTCCATCGCGTAATGCATTTCGCAAAACCACAATTATTCACCATGCATAATAATATTCATCCGTTGTACTTTGTATACGACGAAGATTTTCCGCAATGCATATACAGCATTTCTCAATTGCATCGGCGAATTCAATTTATCAAGCGTGTTATTTTCAGTGACATACATCACGATAAAGACATTTAAATGATGTGAAAAGATGATACTATACACTCGGTAAATGCTTGTTATTGCTGTAATAAAGACAAATAATTATCGGTATATTTAAAATTTTTCAATTACACCTCCGTACAATAAATATAAGCATTGTAAGACCAAGACGTTTTAGAATCGTTTGTAAGCCGAAATAGGTCGTTATGAGCTACTGCAAATCACCTCGCATTATAGAGACCTATATAAAATGCACAGTTTATTCACCGTAGAAATAAGTGGAGTAAACATTTGTTGTAGACAATACTTTGTTATGGTTATATATATACTCGCAACTTTTATATATGAATTCGTACATTGATGTCATACACGGTAGGCTGCCGAACACATATGTTTATGTTTCAATTTGTTTAGTATGTATGGAAATAGATACTTGTCATTAAAAAAGTTGTCAGATGAGTCACGATTTTGGAACCACGAATAAAAGAATCGGACCGTACCATGTAGGCTGCAATTGTCGCGCGACTAATGAGTCTTGACTTTTCATTAGACAATTACGATACGGAGAAGGTGAGAAAAACTATCGGAATCGATTCTCATAAAAGCCTGTGCCATGGGAACGTCGCAATCTTTATCGGCAAGCGCCGACATATAGCTGACCTCACGCCTGCACCTATACGAACCCATTGGTTCTCGTATACACTAACAGACTAATGTTGATCCCTCGGCATTTGCCAACTGCCGAACGCTCGTTTACCCGCAGATGAACATAAATCAATGGCAAATACTGCTACCGAACCGATGGTGATGATGCGATGCACCTATCGGGGGCACATCCTCATCCTTTTTTCATTTATTGTTCAAGGTTCCACGTAGTATCATATATTTATACACGTGAAGGCTGTTAAATTCTCTTAAAGTTATAAAATTTGCAATTTTAAAAATTAGTTTTTATTTTTTTTTTGTACGAATTGAAGAATTTTTATTTTCAATTTTATTTATCCTTTTTTTGACTTTATTTCGATACTTTTTACGGAATATTTGAATTTTTGTCATTATGAATTAAAATGATTTTATTATTTGTCAAGGCATTATTGAAGGTCACATGGCCATGATATTTGCGTCAGATTTTACCGTGCAAATAATTATTATCCCTGGCAAAAATTGAAGTGTACAGGGATGTGTACACTGAACCGAATTACACTTATTACTCTACATTAACCCTGTAATTCGCAAAACGACGATTTTGTGCATTCAAGGATACCATACCTATTCGAAAACAATTTTTTTTTTTCATCAAAATCCTATACCGGAGGTTTTTGAGGGTGAGAATTTGGTATTGGTTTTTCAAAAAAAACTTTAATAACACTATTAATTTTGCAATTTAAAACAAAAAATGTGATTTTTTTTTTAAAATCATTTATTTATTTTTTTCTATATTTATTTAATCATAATAACACCAGGAATCGTGGTCCCGATGTTTAAACCTTCTGCAACCACGAATAGCAGATTTTTTTGCTCTGATTTTACAAAAATGGCGGTTGTGTACCGTGGAGCCATAAGAATGTTCATGAATTTTTTACTCAAAAACTAT
Source organism: Trichopria nigra (assembly GCA_030522945.1). Taxonomy (NCBI): domain Eukaryota; kingdom Metazoa; phylum Arthropoda; class Insecta; order Hymenoptera; family Diapriidae; genus Trichopria; species Trichopria nigra. The sequence goes on along the minus strand of JAPYZR010000134.1, from coordinate 23,312 downwards.
CTACTCTACGAACAAAATTTTTAGAATTAAAAGTGCTTAAAATTACCCAAGAAACACGTATGAATTTTTCATAATTTTTTGGACCACTTTAGACATTTCGAAAAAAAAATTCAAAAATGTCTAAAAAAATTCACACGTACTTCTTGTATAATTTTTAGAAATTTTTGTTTAACAACATTTTTTTGTAAAGGCAGTCCTTATCAACTAAAAAAGTCAGATTTTTTTGAGTCTTTTTTGATTTGAAAATTTTTTTATATATTCCATTTCTAAATAAAAAAATTAAAATTGCAATGCTTACGCATAACGTTATTACGACTAAACAATAATTTTACCAACTTAATAAGTCGTAAGTAATTAATAAAAAATTAATAATGAAATAAATGCAGGAATTCAATAAGTATGACCGTATTAAAAAGACGGAAGCAAAAGACAAAAAAATCATATAGTGGGCTGAGTTCTTAGACTTATTAATCTGCCAATAATATAAATAGAGGCAATTTATGCCCCGGTACGCATTTATCATCGACTCCCACGCAAATCGACAAGAAGGGAAACTTTTATCTGGTGTTATATACATATATACAGTAAGGTCGCCAGTTGCGGTCATGAGCTGGCCAATCTGAAAAATGCATGTTATTATATACATGGCGTTTGCGATTGACTTTCACCGACAAGGGCTACAGCTCACGGTTTTATTCTTTCGACATTTCGCACAAGTGCAATTTGATACTTCTGACATAATAATACCGCCGGCTCGTTGCGACAAAAGAAATGAAAAAAGGAAACTATAATAGACATTTGGCTATTGAATTGAAGAATGCCAATTCAATGTATTCTCATCGTATATCATTGGCGATACATTTAAAAAAATATTCTAATACCGTTATAAATCACAGCTTTTTCGTAAGCTGACATTTTTATCAATTCGATTGCACATATTTCTACGGGTAGATTTGTTCATTTTTTTTTTTTTTTTTTTTTTTTTAATTATACGACTCTTGGCGAGGAATGTTTATTCTGAATATTTATATTGTATTTTTCAATCAAATAATCCACTTTGTCATGCTCCCTCAAAATATTTGGTTAATAATTTGTTTTAATACAATGCAAAAAAATATATTTTTTTTTTAATCAAGATACACGACGCAGGATGTACGTGCGCTCAGGGGATTTCCTCACTCGCGCTCTTTTATAGTAATTTCTTGTATAGAATAATCGAAAAATTACAATAATTTACAGTTGATTTAATTCTTTCCATCAAACGATGAAGCCCAGAAATCATTAGCGATTTCCAGACTGTAAGAAGATGCACATTTCTTACAGTCTTCTTCAAATATCAACAGCGTTACTCACGTATGAAAAGTCAATTAATTAAATATGTTTTCTTCGTAGTAGGCTCACCTTTTGTCATTGAATGATGTTTGTACATTCTAATAGAGTAGATTATTATTATTGTTATATTCTACATGTAGAATATAAAATTATACGAATTTTGTAAAAGAAGTTACTATTTGGATTGTATGAAGGTAAGGCATATTTTATCTTTAGCTTCATTACAGATCATCACCAAGGAATTTTATTTCAACAAACCTTGTTCCTTGACTTTTACTGCTTTATATAACCCAAATTATCAGCGAAAACAATGGATATAAATGATAGAACAAACAATTTATTATCATCCATTGTTAATAATGATTTAGAAAATTAATAATAATCCATATGTCTATTAACGCAATAAATATATACATTTTTTTTTAAATCTAGATTATTGATTTTCTCTAATGTGGTCAAATTATTAAAATAACATTTTGTTGTTGTCTTCCTTAAATTGGAGATAAATGTTTACCGAGTAAACTAAGCTACCACAATTTTAAAAGGGTATTTTTAAATACCATATCAAAGTCTATCGGTGCTGTTATAAACTTGGAAGCTCGTTCACGTGTTTTATCGATTAGTTTGCACAAAAGAAACTTGAGTTTACCGCGGATAATACTCAGAAGAATAGGGTAGGTCAGTTACAATCAAAGAGCCGCACGGAATAAGCTCTCTAATGAAAAATGATCCTACATTATATATTATCGCATACAAATCGTTCACGAACTCTTTTATCGTATAATAACTAGGTTCGAGATAAAATATCGACATATCACTTTTAGATATATTTGTAGATTTCATATGTAACGTATATTTATAAAATATGATTTCAATAATATGTTTCTTAATATATATATACATTTTTCTATCACGGAAATTATAGTTTCACTACGATTTCAAAAGAACCGATTATCTGTATAATATTTTGTGTTTATTGTTGATTTTTACATATAATGTAAGTCCTTCCAACGCATAAACAGACCTTTCGTTTCTTTTTTTAAATATCATTGAAAAATATTATATAAATTTGTGAACATAAGCCTTGTAACTAATCATTTTACTCCCAAAAATTTGCAAAACGTTGTTGGAATAACAACACACCATCCATCATTTATCAAAAACCCTAATTGAATTGTTAAAGATTTTGTTGCATTAAAAAATTTTTGACACTCGCATCTTGTTCGGCCTATTATAAGGAAATCGTCTAAATAAAATACAAGTCTAATCCCGTCTGTTCTTAATTTATTAACCACTGCTTTAATTATTTTGGTGAAGGCAAAGGGCGCTAACGATAAACCAAAGGGCAGCTGGCAGAGCTTTAAATTGATAAATTTGATCTTGGGTGTTTGAAGCATAAGTATTTTTGACTATTGATTCCCATCGGAACGAGTAAATAGGCATCCTTTAAATCGATTCGGCACATGAAATCGTCGTTTTGATTTAGTAAATTGATAACCGTTTTTAAATTTTCCATTTTAAAATGTTCTTTTTTAACGAATGCATGTAGATTTTTTAAGTTCAAAATTAATCGATCTCCTCTACATCCGGTTTAGTTAGGCACTAAAAAACATGAGGACAAAAATTGATTTTCAGCAATAATTTCACATTTTTGAATTGCTTTAAATTTCAATAATTTTTGAACTGCCAGATCCATTCTCAAAATATCCTATTTACTATTAATCAAAATAGAAGGTTTTTTAACTTGTTGGGGTTGCGTTTCAAAATCAATTTCAAAATATTACAACATATTCCCATTTTTCACTCACGATTTTGCTGAAAAATACACTAGGTAACAAATTTTTATTATAAACCAATTATTGAGTCTTTCAATAACTTTTGTTCACAGTTAAAACTCCATATATACTTAAGTAATTGAAGAAATTATCTTCTTTCTTAAATACATACACAACCAAAAGGTTTGATGCGGTTCTCGCAAATGTCGATAAATGTATTTATTGAAGCGGAACAAATATTTTCATTGCCAGTATTTAGTCCTTTGAACCAAATAAATTTGTTCCATCAATTATAACGCATGACTAAAAGATATTTTTTAACGTGCTCGATATATAAGCGGTTGCTTTACCAAATTGGCCGCAGTTAAAATATTACAGCAGTTTACTTCGCATACAGAGGGCGCCACTCGAGTACTTGCTTTTCTTCATCTTATGATTTCGATAAACAATAAAATTTTGAAAATCGTAATGAAAATTTTAATTTTATTTGAGAAAATAACTTTTATAACAAAGAAATGTTTTAGTCCAAACGAATATAAAATTTGAGTAAAGAATATTAGTTGAAATAAAAGCATTTGGTTCTTACAACCAAACAATTAATATTTTGGTTGATTTACCCAAATCTCAGTTGAAACAGAGTATTCTCTTTCCGGAATACCTTTAATATCACTAGTAATATCACATTTTAATTGCAAAGAAGTAAATATATTTTATATATATATTTTTCACTTGGAGAAAATTGTCATTAAAATTAAAAATGATTCATTATGATGAATCTTTCATGGTCCAAGTCAATAAAACAGTATGTTTTACAAATAAATATTGTAAAACAAGTCATAAATAAATAAATAAATTAAATCTTTTTGTCCAACGTTTCGATAGACAGGGCTATCATCGTTTAATTTATTTATTTATTTATGACTTGTTTTACAATATTCATTTGTAAAACATACTGTTTTATTGACTTGGGCCATGAAAGATTCATCATAATGAATCATTTTTAATTTTATTGGCAACATCACATTATACTTTTAATCGCATTAAAAAATAAAACATTTACATTCCAAGAACTAATGCCAAAAAATTTACAAAATCATATAGAATTACACATATACAATTTTAGGTACATAAAAATCGCCATCATTATATCGAAGTTAATGTATACGGTCCCTCAAATTCAAACACACGAGTCTGTTTACGGTCGAGTTACCTCAATCATGCCGAACATGCGTGAAAGGTCGCAGAATACAAAATAACAATAAAAAGTATAAAATAATAATAATATCCCCATTCGTCGACGAAAGAAAGGGAGAGTAATTTCTATTCTATATTGCCTGTATAGTTGCTTCCACCGCGCGAACAATACTCTACATCTGGAGTAGTAACAGCTGATGTGAAAGTAATACAGAAAAAGAAAGTCAAAATTATACGCGTTGGAGGATAGGGCATACGATATGATAAGAGAGTTGGAGTGAGAGGGAAAACGTTGTTGCGGTACAGCTCCTGATGTAGGGCAACCCGGCTTGCCACACGGTGTAGACGGTGACAGGTGCGCCGGCGCGCAACCCCTGTGTGCGGACACTGCCCCGGTTTCGAATGCCTTCAAGGTCTCGCCGGCTCGATACAAACCCCCTGTATCGCTCGCCCATTATATATGATCGTTGCATGCGAACTCGACTGATGCATCGACGCATGCGCCGAATCGCCGATCTTTTTTATGCTTTTTAACGAGACCGGCCTGCATCGCGTCCGGCTTCGATGTATAAAACGCGAATTCGAGATGCAAATGTGCACTAATCGCGAATACAATAAAAGAGTGCTTAAAGAGGCACCGCTGGTATCGGTGCAGCCGGCCATCCCGAACTAGGACAACCTTAAACGAAAAGGTACCTCCGGAAACTTTCAGGGAAGCGTGCAGGATTACAACGTTTGAAGGCCGACTCTTTCGGGTTGACTTCTCCGCGTTTCGTTCATGGCATTCAAATTTTTATGTGGGTTAAAGCGCTTAAAGACTTGGTTCAAGATGAGAATCCTCAAAGTCCTTAATTTTCCGAGGATGAAGTGTTTTTGTATATGATGGCCACACACGCGTTACGTATATATGGTTAAATGTAACTTAGATATTCTGACAATGAGCTGCAGGTGACTGAGCATCATTTACATAATGATGTATGGTTTCTGATAACATTATGTATTACTATGATATTTTTTACACGATCAATTATTCGATGATTATGTACAATAGTATATATACTTGTCTTGGACGCGAGGTAATAAATGTAAGAAGTACAAGCGTATAACTATAGCTATAGCATGTAGCTATACTTCGTTCATGTCATTCAAATTTTCAATGCAACAATCATGTGAACAATGATCATATTTTCGAATATACTACAATATATACCTTTTTACATATATATGAATTAAATAAGTTCGTTTTTCTTTTGTGATGACTGAATAATTAATGTATGGTGTCATGCATGGTTATGTACGGTCGTGTATGGCACGAAAACTATTGTACGATCAATTGAAAACGAAAAAAAGGTATTGTTGGAGCAACAATACTATGGTCGTGCCAACAATAGAATAAGGAGCATGAATGTGTCAACTGTACTATGGTCATCCCAACAGTACTTTTTTCCATGTGTTTAATAATAATGTATGGACGAACGAAGGCATGCATCATCCCAGAAAACATTGTATTTTCATATGTATGGTTGGATGCGATCAATTTGGCTTCACTCGACTAATTTTGCAATATATAAAATATAATAACGCTAACAACCTAGATAGAACAAGTACGTCCATTGTATGTCCAGGTCAGGTACAACTGCGATCTAAATATAAATTGATTTTCTAATGGGCAAATACTGGACATACATCGATATGAATCCGAACGTCCATTATTCGTATATATCTGGACATCGAATGTACGTCCAATTTTCGTCCATGGATGAAGAGAAGAAAATCGGACAAATCATGGACGTCCAGTGCTAATTGCGAAGACAATATGCATGGTTCTATACATATATATATACTTAATGTTTTGTTTTGATCGTCTCGTATAATAATATCCGTTTACATGTTTTTAGTCAAATACGAAAAATGACTTTTTTACGAGCAATTTCATGTATTCGTATTATCTCATATACACTGGCTGCCTGAAGATATAAAAGATTGTACATGATTATGTATAAGGTCCTTTAAATCGGTTTAACATCGATCGTTTTGACTACGTTTTGACTACGTTGAATAAAAATAAGAAACGAAGAAAAAAGTTATATTGAGTCACAAGGTTAATTATTCTTATATATGTATTTTTTTTTATACCGATGACAAAAATTGAATAAAAGATTTGAACAAAAATAAATGATGGCTTTTATTCGAATGTATGATCCATTTCATGAACAACTTTTGAAGAAACGTAAATAAATATCAACAGCAGATTATTTCGAAAAGTGGGTCACTTAACTCTTGTGCTTTTCTTTTGAAGTCAATTATTTTCATAGCAATTTATTGAACTATGTACAGTTGCATGATTTTATTTTAAACCGAGCTTTTCGGATACATCGAAACATTTGATACTGCGATACTTAAATTTGAAAGTGATGGATTGGTTTGCTTGTAGATTCTTTAAAATCCATCAATTTTGGCAGTGTTTACAAATCAAAATCTTTATTTTTTTGTGTGTGTTTCCAATATGAAGTGATTTGATAGATCGATGTTTACACTTCCAATACTTATTCGTGTTTGTATTTTGAACACTTTTAATATTATTTTGTATATTTTACAAATATTCATGTAAATTAAAATATTTACGATTAAAAATTACTATGCAATAAGTGTATATAAGGTAAACACCAACTATACCTATTGCTTACAAATTACGTGTAAAAATTTAGGTCAATTTACAATTGAAATATGATTTATTATTACGAGTATCTCCATCAGACACTCAAATCAGAAATGACAGTAATATTTCTGGATGTGTAATGTGAGATTGATTTAACATTATTTGAGATGTGAGTGCCTTAATGTAACGTTTAATAATAATTTACAAAATGATTTCACTAAAAGGGTTCAAGGTTTGGAACGGGATAGTCGAAATCCGTGTGTGTTTCTCAAGGCCACCATCGAATATATCACGGAGTTAGCCCATTTCGTTTCGAAAATTCATGCATTGATTTGTCAGCAAATAATATCATACATTGTTGACGTTTATGTCATAGCTATGATTTATTTCAATAGTGCTTTATATTGAAAACTTAACCAATTACATTTTTTATCGTCAAGAAGCTGAATAATTTGTTTTTATCGCTCGCGTCATATAAAAAATTATGTATGATCGTTTATATTGAAATATTACTATATCTAATGCCATATATATGTATTTTTTGTATTGTGCTTGTGTCTATGAATGTGATCTAATTTATGAGTGATCATGTTTTTTTTTTCTCGACGAAGTTATTACGTCGAATAGGAATATGTGATGCACTATACAAAAACTAATTTTAAAGTAATCATGTCAACGAATCCAATAAAAATTTTAAACCTACTTACAGAAGACTCGAAAGCTATGATATTAGTTTTTCCAACTCTTCTCGTAATATAAGTTTGCCATGAATACCGAAGCGTGATTTTAAAATGCTTTTTGCCGTCTTTGTATAAAGTTTTATTTCACTTATTCAAAATAATGATGAAAATGTATTTTTTAGTTGCCAATTACAATAATCAAATCGCTCGTCTAACAGAAGCCACTAATACAATGTTTGTTTTCAGTGGTGGAATCAAGACAATGTTATGTTGCCGAAAGCCGCTGGATTTTATCAAGCCTGTTAAAGCAGTCCGGTCCAAGAGCCTGAGTCCTTGTAGCTTTTTGTTTTAATTGACGAATTCATGCGGTTAATGAATATTATAATAGGTTACTGGAGGAATAAAACAAAGTTTTACAAACATTTTTAATGTTATGTTTGTTATACTCATAATCGTTTTAAAAATTAGAGGGCATGATCGTACACCGAAAAATTTTTTTTTATTTTCAAGTAAATATTTACTAGAAAATAATAAATTTTTTTTCAGTGTACGAATATGAGAATGTTTTTCTTAAAATATTACAGATTCAAGAAACGTAAAAATATAATTATTTCAAAAAACTAAAAGAAACGTTTGTCGAGATTTTATTTATTTATTTGACTTATGTATTGTATTTATTTGTTTATTTAACTACTTTATTTCCTTGATCTATTTTATCTATACTTATTTCCAGATTTTGTTGGGTCAAACAAGTCCATATTTTATAACCTATTAATATCAGATTGTGTATTTAAAATTGCTGAATTTAAAAATATATTCATCAGTGTCACCAACTTTAGTATTTAATTAGGAAAGTAATTTGAAAGATCCGAAAAAAAATGTTTGCTTTAAAGTAGGGCAACAGGCTTAAAGCTTTCTCTCAAGGGCACTGCCAAATATCGAAATACATCGCGCTTTAATCGCACTTTTAAAGTATATATGTATATTTAAATCACAACGATGCTCTCAGTGAATTTCGGTTTAAAGATATCAATTAAATCTCTAAAATGTATTAAATCTGTCAGTACGTTCCAACTGTTTCAACTTCATTTCGCAGTCAATAAGTTTGATTGGTAATTACTTCAGTCTACAACAAACTAAATTTATTAAATGAAAACGTATACACCACACACACACACACAATTATAACATATATATGTACGTATGATATAAAATATATATCCAACTCAATAATTCAAGAATGTCACTCAGATGTTCTAAAATTTGAATGACTTATGCAGATATAATGCCGACTGCATTTTCTCCAAAAATTAAAAAAATTCAAATTCTGATTTGCAAAAGACTAAGACCTCCAAATGGTAGGTACAAAAAACCAGCATCAAGGTCATTACTAAATGACATTATTTTTAAAACCATATCTCAACTATTTTGTAAAAATTAATCCCCATCTGAGTTCATCGTAAAAGCACCGTAAAAAAAGCACGAGCTTTTAGGTAGGATTATGACACTATTATTTTCGTTTAAGATCACAATGAAAATCTTATATATTTAATTATAAATTGACGCTTAAATTTCGTAAAAGTTTAGAAACAGAAGTCAATTCCATGCTTTAAAAGCAAGAAAACTTAAGCATAGAGACTAACGAGACCTACTTTACTTCTCAAGGTCAGTGTTAAAGTTCACCCTATTTCTTTTTTATTGGTGATAAAGTAATATATTTGATCATTAATTTATATATATATATATATATTATAAGTAAAGATAAATAATATTTATGATTATTTGAATGGTAAACGATGAATAACGTTTTTCTTTCAAGGTCACATTTTAATCAGTTTGGAAATTTCGAGTTTTAAGTTCATTTATTTAAGAATTAGTGCATTAAATAAAAGTTAATACTAAAAGAAGACCAAATGTTATGATTTGAAAAAACTGAAATCATTTCCTCTAAATTTACATATACACAAAAGAGCAAGTAATTTCGAGGTCGAGCCTTAAAGGATGATAGAATCGACCATTCAAGGCCACTCTTCAAGGCTAGTGCCAAATCCTGAATATATGCCAAAATTTAAATTTAATAAGTATAATAAAACTATTTGTATTTTGTGAAACCTAAGTTTATTCAATTTTAATTATTAATTAATCATTATTTTGTTCTTTTGTTGTTCAGTTTCAACCAAATAGTAAAGATTCATCATTAATTACGCATTCAAGGCCATCGCTTAATCCCAAATGTAATTTATTCGAGAGATATTATCACCAACATTGCTTTTTGTCCGACATCTATATGCCAATATCGAATTTGAAAATAAACAATAAATAAAATTTTTGAATACGGCTTTACATTCAAGTTTGATAAAAACATTAAAAAATGCCTAAAATATCTGAAGTTTTAAAGTAGGACAGCAAAACTACTTTTACAAGGCCAGTGTCAAATTCAGAATACAGCGATATCACATATTAAATTCGGAAGGTCATTGACGTTATACAGGAACAAATAATTCATTGTGAATTAGCCTACTTATTAGTAATAAAAATAATTATGAATGTAATTAAAAAGGAACTATTAAAAACAGTATCATTATTTTTCCATTATTTTTTCAAGGTTAAATGTTTTTTTTATGGTTAAACGTGAATCGTTGAAACATTTGGCAAAATGAGAAAGTATGATGTTCAAATTCGACATGAATCAAATTGTGGTTCCGAAATGTCCGTAATAACTCAAATTTAAATTATATTAAAATCTACTGTTGCCTCCCAAATGTCACTGAAAACAACAATTATTTATTATTTCTTATTTAAAAAAAAAAAAAAAGAAAAAGAAAATAATAATGATAGATTTGTTGTTTTCATATTTATTAATCAATCGTATCGCCTCTGTGATATTAAACCATTTATTATAACAAATAACTATACTGCAAAAATGTTGGTTTATTACTTTTTATAAAACGTTTATAAATGAGATCTACGTTGAAGTAGACCATCTGGATTTACGCTTTCTCATCAAGGTCACTGACCTTGGAGACTATAGATGGCACACGGGAATTCAATGACTTCGGAATTTGGCAGTGACCTTGAAAACAGACATTACAATAGAGTAGCAGCAAAAACATGCGTTAACATTTATGTGACCTTGAATGGAATAAAGTCATATTTTTCTTTATTTTTAAAGATACAATTATTTGAAATAGATGATACGTTATGTACAGAATGGCAAATAGTTATTAGCGCTCTAATATGATACACACAATATGACAAAAAGGAAAGGTTAAAATTTAATATTGACCTTGAAAGGGTAGGCCTTACTAATCTCATCTGATTCTTAAGATTTTTTTTTTTAAATATTTTTATAGATTAAACTTGACTATTTCTTCTTAACTTTTAAAAAGTTAAAGTATCAGTTCTGTCAGTTTTGAAGTTAAAAATATAAATATACATACACTGCATAAAGTGTTAGTATTTGACATTGACCTTGTAAAAAATATATAGTTTGCAACTTCTTTTAAAACTCTGTATACTTTCATAATTTTTAATCATTTAACGTTTGCGATGTTTGTATAATGTATAATATTAATATAATTTATAATATGATAAATCATATAAATATAAATATATATGCTAATCTACAGTGACAGAAGTAGCACTCCTGCCAAATTTTAAAGAATTCAAGTATTGAATGTGACGATGTTGACATAAACAAATTTTCACATTCATCCGAAATTTACAGTCTCATAATCTTACATACAAGCTCGAGCTGTTTTTATGATGTTTTTACGACGAATCGTATTTCATTATATTTGTTTTTAACGACGGATGTGACGGTTTTATAAATAATAATACCAACATTTAGAACTGACCTTGACGCTAATTTCATTTCATCATAGTTTAAAGCTCTCTCTTTCTTCCAATGTTTGCATAAACGGTTCATTGTTTTTATTTATTAGTTTGTATTGTAACAGTAATATGATGTATTATTTTCTTAATTTTTATTACCACTCATTATTTTTTTGCGCATCAAACAAGTCCATTTTAATTTTGTATGGCTTTACATGAGGATAGTGTATACCATACATAATACAAAATAGTTTATTTCGTACCTAGGTCGCAAAATTACATTTTACTTGCTTCAGATGATTCTAAATCTTCGTATTTTGATTCGTTTAAAACGTTAATTAATACTTGGGCAAAAGGTATACATATTTATAAACCGAGTTAGAAACCGATGAAACTTATTGAGTATAACACTGATAAATCATTGATTGATTCCGTACATTTTAATTATTCAACAGTATTTTTTATTTATTCATTGAATTTAGATATTAGAAAGAAATTTAATTGAAACATTGTGATTTTATTAATTACTTAATAGTACGATTAAAGCGCGATGTATTTGGATATTTGGCAGTGGCCTTGAGGAGAAAGTGTAAAGCCCGTTGCCCTACTTTAAAGCTCAAGTTTTTGTTTACGGTACTTTTGTAATTACTTTCCTAATTAAATACTGAGGCGGCGAAACAGATGAATATCTCTCGAAATCCAGTAATTTCGCCCTTATAATCAAAATGCTTGTAATTTATAACAAAACATATATAAATGTGACTCGAAATTTAGTGAAATTAAATATATCTCAATTTGGTAAAATTTAGGAATTTTTAAAAAATGATAATTTCATATTTCAGTTTTTCCTTTTCTTTCTTTTTTTTAATTTGAATAATTAATAAAATATTTTATAGTTCTGTACTATTGATGTATGACAAAATATTGGCAATACCCAGTCCTTTTGTCACGGTAAAATGTTGAAATGTATACATGGATGAAATTTGTAACAATATTATTAAGTAATAATAATTCGTTGCTCTACTATTTAATAAAATTCCGTTTATTAAAAGCAAATCGCCAGTTTTTTAAAGCACAGAGTCATCTCGTTGATAAAACCAACCCTTCCTCTTCAAGGCTACTGTCAGATTTTGAAACAAGTTATTTTAAAATTTAAATTAGAAAGATGTCAAGTCTTCTCTACTCGACTAACAAATTATGCAAAATTTCTGTATAAACAAATGTTATTTTTACTACTTACTTATAATCACCTCAAAAGTTAAAAACTTAGACTACAGGATTTTACCATTCTCTTCAAGAATCATATTCTGATTAAACTCCTGAATAAAATAAGTTTATAATTTTTGGCGAAAAGCTCGAGCAGTGTAACCAAATCGACTTCATCTTTTCAAGGCCAACGTCGCGCGTTGACATGAACATTTGTTCGCTTATGTCATTAAAAGAGTATGCGACAAATTGTTCGAAAACTGAACGACTTAACGACTCGACAAATTGAACAAAAGCTCCGTATTTATGCATGGAGTAAGGGACCTGGGTTTATAAATCAAGTTTTATCAAACGTATAAGCCCATCTCCTAGGAAAGCTCGTAAAATGCTTTAAAACGGGACGGCAACCCCGTTCTCCTCCCAAGGTCACTGCCAAACATTGAAATACATTTCGTTCCACTGCAACTTCAACAAATGAAACGCGTGTATAGGAATGTCACGGGACGAATATTCATACCCGATAGAACCGTCGACTATCGACTCGTGTACATCGAGAAAAATCGAAGCACGCCGGCGGCGTTTCAATATTTACCAAGTGTAACACTATACCCGCCGCGAACGAGATCGTAAAAAAGCCCGAGGTTTAAAGTAGGGTAGCAGAAACGGCCGCGCATTTTCAAGGTCGTCGAGAAATAACGCGAAATCCAGCCGCCCCGAGCACTAGATTGCATGTGTGTGTGTGTGTGTGCACGTGTGAAATCGGCAAAATGATTTCCGAGTCGGTAATTGCTTCGACGCCAATTAATGCATGATAATTAATTTTCGCTCGCTGACGAGAGACGCACGATGGTATTAAAAAAAAAAAAAATCAAGAAATAAGAAGAAAAATGTCCCAAGATCGAACTAGGACTGGCGGAAATTCGTGCGTTTTGCCAAAGCCAGTTTATTTTTCCATATTTCTTCGCGATTCCGGAGGTGTGCGCCGATTGGTTCGGGCAGGGGAGGCGCGGGGCGCAGCGCAGGGAAGTAGTGACCTAGTACAAGTGGCCGAGATGCATGACCTGAATTCCGGTTCTGTACAGGTGTCCCACTGCCCTCTACCCCTGTAACCTATAGAGCGAACTCGGCCTAGTCACCGTGGAGGAAAGGAACAAGCGAAAGGTCCTGAGGGATAGAAAAAGTATTCAGCTCTTATATGAACTTCTCGGAGACCTACGGTCGCGCCTTCGACTGGAAAGGGCTCACGGTCACGTGAGCAGCAGCACCCCTTTATTGCGACGACGAGACTTTAAGATTCTGTCGGGGTCTTTTTCGCTTCGCCACGGATGACCGGTGGCGGTTCGAGGGTTATCAGGCTGAATGTTTCACGACGGATGTAATATGTATAATTTTCACGAGAATAGGTTGCGCGATTTCATATTTTCGAACGACCGCGCGCGTCTGACCTTGAATGGCGGAACTTCTTGAAGAAGCGAGATATGTGTCAAGAGGTGAACTAATCTTGCTAGGCTGGCTATACGTACGAGAACGAATGACTTGTAATAGTATTCTCGAAATAGTCGACGGCTGAGAATTGTTTAATTTTTGAAATGACTTCTTTTATTGATTTTACAAATAAAGATACCTTCATGGATTTTGTAAGCTTTTACAGAAATAATAATGAATGAAACTCGATCGAAAGAGTCTGGATATGATTAGAAAATTAATCACAGTTCTAGATAGGAATGAAACTTTCTTTTTTTATACTAGGAAATAAATATTTATTTTATATATATATTTTTTTTCTAGTCCTATCATAGGACTGTGGATATAGTTGATGAGGATTTTCGTGATCTATAGGGAATCTATGGGGAATGACGGCACTTTTAGGCAATTGGTGACAAGGACATTGGTCTATTCAGATCTAACTTTTGGATTAACATATCAAGGTCATACGTGATTATGTCGAGTTGTATCTGTATATATGCTGCAGGAGAGGTAAGATTACAATAGATTGGGTTTCAGCTTAGTTCTGAATTAACCGAAATTGATCAGATAAGGTTGGAATTACGCTAAATTGATCCAGATCTTCTCGAACGTTTCCGAGTTTTTAACTGCGTAGATTTGAATGACTGTTAAACTTTTTTAAAGACGAAAATATTTTTAAAACATTAAATAATACAGTTTAATAACATGATATATATATTAGTCTTAAAACATACGAGAATTCTTCTTTTTGTGTCACAGCAGACGCAAAGTGCGATTTTGCGCACACAATGTAAAAGGAACTTATTATAGAATCATTTCAATCAAGTATTGCGTCTGCGCCTACTGTGACAACAATGACGATTACTGCGGGCGCAAAATGTATTTTGTCTGGACCCAAGCGTGAAAGGTTCTATTTTATTGGTATCAAAATTTTCGGTATTTTTAGTAATATTACAGATATTTTTGAACATTTTACAAAATTCTTCCATTTCACGGTGAATAACTAATTAACTATAAATGTAACTAAATAATGTAACTATAAACATATTTAGGAATTGAAGGACCTTCTATAATGACATTATTTATTTAACATTTAGACAGTGTTTTTAGCCTCATTTTTAGATATTTTATTACTACACAAAGCCAAATACAAAAACATATAAATAAAAACTTAATACCTAAATATAAGGTTTAAAAAAATGATTTTAAAAAATGTATACATAAGTATAAATACCGATAATACTTATATTAATATTAGATAATAAAAAATAATAGTACATTAAAAAAAAAAATAAATATTAAATATATTATAAACGTAAAATTGAAAAAATGCATTATCTTACCTTAATTATATTACATATATTACATAGAAATTATAAGGAAAATTTGAAAAACATTTGACTTAATAGATTTTATAGTGAATACTGAACAAACAGGCAATTTTTATAATTTAGAATTTTTTAAAATAAATTTAAAATTTTAATAACGCGATAATATAAGATAAAAAAAAAACTTCAGGTTTTATTATGAAATTAGAAAAGATGATGATATGGAAAATTGAAAATTCCTTTCAGTCATAACGTGAACTTTTTTACTGATTCTTTATTCGAATTATAATGAAAGTTCACTCCATGAGAGTTTAATTCTACTCGGTTAGGGTGGATTTCTCACTCAAAGAAATTTAAAGTATTTAGAGTAATAAAGTATAATTAGGTACTATGAGTTTTTCTGCTTTCTAAACGACTTATATGGAGAGAAAATTAAATCATTAGTTCGTAATTAGCAGAAATCTAGTTTTGAACGTTTCACTTCTCTAAAGTGGAAATTTCACTCTTTAGTGAACTTAGATATATGTATATATTTATGTGCAAAAAAAGATTTGTTCACTTATATACTTTGTTCAACATAATAAAAACGAGGTGTACTTAATTTAATAAAGCATAAAAATAAATCTACCCGGAGAACGCACTAATTAAAATCAATCATTTTAATCATGCTGAGCATCCGGGAGTTTCAAAACAATTTCGACGATTTGCATGACAATTAAGATCGTTCCGCTAAGTGCCGAATAAGCGCTATTATAGAGGTATGGAAATTTCGAAGAATCAGGATGATTTAGTCGCTTACGTGTCTTTGAAAGCAGTCAATGGGTTTTGGCGCCATAAATTCCTCGTACCCTTGACCGAGCGGACGTGAAAGTGGAATGGGGCACGGGGTAGGGGCCAACTAGGTGGACTGCAGATATTTCGTGGAAATGCTTGCAGATCGGGTCGCGTGGCTGACCAGTGTTAAGGACTCATCACTGTCCACTTCGGAAAAATTGATTACTGATAACAGGCTATACTTTTCACATTTAATTGTTATGCTCTTCATTTAATAAATCTATTTCAAAAGTTACTTATTTCCAAGATTCGATGTCAAGTAATTTTCACATTTATGCACTTTTCGATTTGGGTAAGTTATTTTTTTTTTTTTATTCACTAAGTTAAGTTGAAGTTCATGAAGGGAATAGTTAACTTGGTTAAATTAATAATTAATTGAATATTCACAAACTAATGGTTGAGTTAATTAACGAAACAAGATTAAAAAGTTGAAAGTTCAAAATAAAATGTAACTAACCTTTATCTAAGTAAACTTGGGAAAATATTTTTAAAATGTTGATAATTTAAGGCAAGGTTACGGTAATAACATCATTTTATCATTTTAACTAAGTTAACATAAGAAAGACACAATTAACAAAAAGATAAAGGTTAAAAGTTAATAACGTAAAGATATTCCTTAAAATTCGACCTTAAAGAGTTCAACGAAAAAATGATAAAACTTTAAGTTGAAAATTAATGATTTAGGCAATAACTGCTTATTTGGGTTAATATTTAGAAACTTCTTAATCTATTTACAAATTTGATATAATGTTATATAAATTTTGTACGTGTTTACAAATCGTGCAAATTAGCGAAAGAGACAATAAAATTATGAACACAGATCCTTTAGTAGTCTGGTCTTCATAAAAACCATTTCATCGCAAATCCAAGATTTGAAATGTTATTATTAATGACAGAAAGGAATATTTCTTTCTAGAAAATATAAGTGAATTTCACGAAAATCATTCGTCTTACTTGCTACTAAACTTTTTTTCCTCAAGTTTAAAAATGAAGAAATGTTTCTTGCATATATGTAATATATTTTTATAATATAATGAGAACGTTATAAACAAGAAGTTTGATTAATATTGACCACAATAAGTCATCGCAGCTTCATCTCAAATGAAAGAACGTAAAAATTAGCAAATAAAAATTCCCAGGTTGCAATTAACGTTCTTTTTTTTCAAAATTTCAATTGTTTGTAACGTTTCGTTATAAGAAAATCGATTATTACGAAGAACATTCTATGATTTTGTTGCGACCTGGTATTTCATTTAAAAAAATAAAAGCAAAACTTGTGAATTATCCATCCAATAGTTTTCGAATTGCAATGGGTATCGTCTTTTAAAATGTCAGTCTTGAAAAAAACGCATTCAAAGTTTTATTCGTTGATCAATAACAAAATGTTTACTTTAACATAAAAAAATGAAAAAAAAATTATTTTTCGATGTTGTCTGACCCTACTACATCCTTCAAGTGAATAATGGCAGCTAAAACGAAATAGGTGTTGATTATTTTTTTTTCTACTATATCTGTAAAGTTTGATTAAATCAAGCGTTCCTCGGTGAGTGACACTTAGATATGTTTACTTGACAGTATTTTCGACCTCAAACGAAAGTGGGAAAAGTCATAAAACACGCAGCCTGCAGAAAAAAAAATGTGACGATACCCACTAAAGGAGAAGTCGGTCGTAAAAGCACATGCCGAAAATCGCACCTGTCGATGCACGGGGACAGGTAAACAGAGAAAATAATAGAAATAAGTTTAGCAATAAGTAGTAAAAGCGAAATCGCGCCGCGCAGATGGAAGCGGCGGCTGGTAAGTAGAAAAGGTAAGGTTGGGGTACGGCGGTGAAAGCGAGAGGGCGGGATACCGCGAGGGGGTGGCAGTACGAGACGGTAGATATCCGTCTGTGACCCAGATTCGTAATTATCGTCTCACGGCGTTGGCCTTGGACGAAGCAAGTTTGAACTGGGCCATGTCTCTGTCTGCCTACCCATCATTCGCGACCTATAACCACCTGCTAACGGTCGCCGCCGACGCCGGCGCGGCCCTGCAAGCTCGTTTCAAAACGAATTTCGGCAAACTTCCCTCTCGAACGAGACACGCGCTTCCGGTATTTCGCATCCTTTTTTCACCTTGGGTTCGTTCCTGGATCCTTTAAACAATCATCAGATTCCACCGATAGGGAAACGAAGACGACCACGAGAGTCCCGGTCAAACGTCTGACCATGTCTGACTTTTACTACTGAAATGATTCTTTTCAACCGGCGCACGAAAGTGCGATCTTCGCTGTCAGCCGGAAACGGGTTGGGTTATATATACTCGACAAATAACGCGTTTCAAAGGAACGCTTTGTGCGAAGGAATTTCGGCACCAAGGTCGCGACCCTGGAATGGTGCACGGCAATTTTGCGCCTGGAACTAACGGGAATTGGGGTAACTGCATTAAAAAAAAATTTTTTTGTTTATATTCTTATACCACTGCACATAAATGTTGTAACTTTTAAACGTTTTTTTTTCAAGCTGAAAAAGTTGTTTTTTCAGAAAATGAACCACACTACATGTTTGTAATAAGGTATAAAAATAGATTTTTGTAAAAAATTGGTCACACAAAATGTCGGAACAGAACAACGTTAAAGAAAGTCTCAAAAAAGTAGTTCGATGGCCTGCAGCACGGCTTGAGTAAAATTTGTCCGGGAATAAAAACGATAATTATCTTGTGAATCTGTAAACAAAATAGGTAGAGAAGTAGTATATAAGGATTTATGAAAATATTGAATTTTGAAAAAATTGTAAGCTCTTTAAAAAAAACAACGTTCATTTTCGTGATGAGGCATAGTTTCGTAAGTGTACGTATAGCAAACTTTGTATTCATAGCGTTTTTTGCGCAAGAAAATATATTATAATAGCTGTAACTATATAGTGTTTAATCCGATCCGAACCATTACCCTCTCCCTTCTTTATAACCGAAAAACATGTCGCTCATTGACTTTTTTTTGAAGATAACATTTCTTTCTATTAATATTGTGTATGATAGTATTATAAAAATATTCTATATGCAGGTATGTCGCTCATGGGAGAGATAACAAAATTGAAATATAATTAAAATGTATACTTTATTCCCAGTAACGTTTCTAACTTGCGATTTTCGAAAATGGTGAAAAAGTATCATATTCTAAAATATAATCTATAAAATGGAATGTGTGACTCTAATAGATCCAGAGTTATGAGTGTTAGAAATTCAGTATCTGAAAGGAATCTAAAAAAAAAATATTAATTTTTCAGCTGGCACACTTTTTTATATCGATAACTAGACTAAGTGTGCAAGTAAAGCCTAAACTAGTTTTCAAGAAAGGTTTGAAAAGTCAAAATTTCAATCGAAATATATCATGTAAAGAAACGTTTTATCTAAATTGTTTTTCGATATATTATATTGTAGTGGTATATCGATGCATAAAGTTATACATTCCATTAATATATGCATATATGCAATATATATTTTTTTATTACTATATTCTTTTATTTTTTTTTTATAATGATAAATATACCCGCCGCGTATACATAACATAACATAAAATATAAATAAAAAATAAAATTAAAAAAAAAAAAAAATAGTATAATTTATTACTAACAGTGCTGAGTACATGTTAGTATTTTCCGCGATGATTTGTTCAGCAAAAATTAATAATGTATATACGTACTAAATTATTGTATTTTCTTCATAACATTCGCCTTGAAAAGATAAAATAAAATAAAAATGTTATAATTTAATATATTTAAAATTTTTATTTTATAAGAATAGTTAAATTTAATTTGTTTTTTTATTTAAGAAATTTAATAAATTTATTGTTTTTTTTAAGGAATTTTTTAATTTAAATTCTATATAAATTTTTCTATTTTTTAATAGAAAAAATAACCTGAACACCGTCAGCACGTTTCAAACGTAAATTTGTTTTTTTTTTTTAATATTGTCAACCGGACCGTTTTCCATCCAAAGCGAGCATTACAATAGAAAATTGAGTAAATTGCGATCAAGAAAATATATGAACATTCTCCTAGTTGAATTCGTACACAATTCATCATCAACGTATATATTTTTTATGTATATAGATATGTAATTATTGCTCTTTGTTTTTTTTTTATATTGTTTATTATTGTATTTTTGTTGGTTTAAACAATTTTGTTTTATTTTCTGAATTAGTTTCAACGATCTCGAGTAAAAGTTTAATTTTTCTAATATACACTTGTGAAAAATATAGAATTCACTTAATTTATGTAAATCGTAGAATTATTATTTTTATTGATATACCCAAACATATGTCCTAATAAGTGTGCCACTTATTCATATAAGAACACATAATTTATAGTATATTCATAGGACATATTAATTTATTCGCAAATACATGATTGTAAAAGAGACGAAAAAAAGAAAAATCACAAGTGCATTTTTTCACTTATTTAAAAAATTTCACTTAATTCAGGCGCGAATTACATTATTTACTAATGACGTGAATTGTTACAATTAATTCAATTGCAAATTATTTCATTAACTTCGTAGGTGAATTGCTTTTAATTTATTTAAGCCTTACTTGTTCACTTAAATAAATCAGAATATATATTTCACTTTAATAAATTGATCATTTTCTTTTTTTTTATAATTTAGAAGTATAAAATTATTCACTTAATCGAAACGCGAATCATTTACTTAATTTTACCTTTCATAAACCTTACATCACTTTACTTAATTTAATTGTTCATTATTCAACTCATTCAAAACGCGTATTACTTAAAACAACGCGAATTATTCACGTCATTCAAGCAAAAATTATTCACTTTATTCAAACGTCAAGACAATGCAAATCGTTTAGAAAATGCATTATTTAACACCTATCAGTGAATTGCATTAATTAAGTCAAACTTACATTAATTGACTATTATTAAGACAAAAACTATTTTATTTTAGTGAAATTATTTGATTTCATAAATCAAGCATGCATCCTATACTATCACTTATTACAATCTTAAATGTTTAATTACTTATATCACACGGGGTATGCCTGTTGCAGCAAGCGAAAATTCCTTATCAACAGGTGGAAGATGTTGATGATAGTGAATTTTTAGTCAATTGAATTTAAAGAGTAAAACCAGCAAAGTGATATAAAGGACCTATGTGCCGTAATAAACTTTAAAAATCGATACCTAAAAAATAACATGAACGCTTGCGATTTCTCACATGTACTTGGAATAGAATACTCTATACGATGAAAAAAAAATGATAAAAACAGAAATTCTTGATAATACGAAAAATTACGATTATAGAAATATATTCGATATTAATGTCTTCGTATTAAGATCTGATATAAATATAGAATATACGTTTATAAAACATTCATGAGACTCTATTTACGGTATGTAAGAGTAACTTAGAGTAAAGAAAACAAAAATAATAAAAAAATTTGTCGACAAATATAAATAAACATATGAACAATAAAACTCTTTTTAGAAAATTGAAAATGTCGGTCGTTCAATTTTAATTCCAGAAAATGACAGATTACGGAATATATTTTATATTCAAGGTCACGGAAGACCAATAGCACCTAAACAACTCTACAGGTATCCAGCATTGCCGTATATTTACATAACTCCCCAGCATGTACAATAGATACAGGTATATCGTAGTAAGAGGTATGTATATATATAAGGAGAGGCGCGTCTACCAGGTGAACGAAGTAGGTCAGTGTTCCAGTTAGGGATGTCGGACTTTTGCGAGTAGTCACCTGATACCGGAAGTGTTTTGTCGTTTCCAGCAACACATTTTTTTAAGTTTATAATAAATATTACTTTCCGATCGTTTCTTTAATTAGCAGTGTGTATGAATAAGCATCTCATTTCAATAATGATTATTGGTATACGTTTAGGTATATTACATTTTAAGCGAATAAAGATGAGTTATGAACTTATTTATCATACCAAAATAAGCTGTAATGAATACTGACGACTTTTTTCGATTATGTAAAAACTTTTAATTTTATCACATTGTATATTCACATTGTATATACAAATACTAATTATTGTTTAGTAATGTTTGTTCCATTTATTTTATTTACATAATGATATTGTTATTATTTTTCTATAATTTTTTTTATGCAATCTCTGTATCTACTTGCTTGAGTTCGATAAATGCCTAAGCGACCGCGACGGTTATTCAAAGGCGCATATATAAGAGACCAAAGCATTTAGCGTTAAGGTCACAAACAAACACACACACATATATATATATATATACATGGATAGATTATAATTTATAGAGGGTACAGGGTTCTGTACCAAATCACAATGTCAATTCAAGGTTCATCTCTTTATTATTTTATACGAAAATTGGAAAAAGGTGAACCCCGTTGTATCAGCGCTGCTTTAGACATGTTCTGGACGGCACGTATGACATTAGATTTCAATAATAAAATATAATATATACGATGAATAGCAACCGATTTGCACAATTAGTTTTGTTTCCAGATGTTTTTTATAAGATAATTTTGAAAAATTGTTTATCAAATTTGGAATATAATTATTATATACATATACATACACTCTTCCATAGGAGTAAATTTTCACTCTTTAAGAGTGACATTTCACTCCAATGAAATTTAGAAAGTATATATAAGATTATATATATTCAAACATATATATAATTATACAAACATACACACACACACATATATGTGTATATATATATATATATATACTATTTCCAATTATATTTATTATATCGTAGTAAATAGTCATGTAATATCAGAAATTATTTTCTTAAATATTATATTTATTCCTTTATAACGACGTATTATAAATAAATATTTTTTTTTTATTAGGATTTATTTAATATCGCATCAATCGGATAGATTTTTAGCGACCACTGTTTACAATTATGAGTAGAACATATTTTACATATTCATATTACAATATCACTGATTATGCTTAAAGTTTATCAAATAAGCCTACATCTTTTAATAATTTTAATGTCC
>JAPYZR010000133.1:0-64852 GCA_030522945.1 Trichopria nigra | reverse complement strand
GTCCATAAATTGTCCAATTTCATTATCTATTTCTTAGGCATCTTACAAAAATATTGGACAATAAATGTCCAATAAATGGCTGCAATTTCTACCAGGGGTGAAAAATAGATTTTTATGATATTTTGGTCCTATCTCGTAAAATATAAATGTTCGTGAAAAATGTGAATAAAGATAAATATTTGACTCATGAAGCCAACAAAAAAATTTTTTTTTCTGACATTCCTCCATAATAGCAATAATTTCCGATATATTGCGAATCTATACTTCTTTCTTAAAAAAAGTGAAATAAATATTCTTGGTTTAATAACTCTAAAAGACATTGCTCATGCGGGAAAATGTTATGATTTTTGTATTTTTAATGGAAGAATATTTTTCATTATTAACATTTCCATGAAAATTTATGCGCTTTGGCGGCATCCGAAAATATCGGAAAACTTCCATTTTTTTGCAGGTTTTTGTCTTGACCTCGTTAATTTAAATTGTGGCAAATTTTAATAATGATTCTTGAAATCAGCACATCAAAAATACGTAAGAATTTTCAAATAATTTCAATCTTATTTTTAACGACAACGGCTTGTTTTGTTAATTTATTAATGATGTCTTACTCTTCTATAGTCCTCCTTAAAATACCAATAAAAATACGTACAGCAATGTCATGAATATATTTTTAAAAGCAGTGTAATTTTTAACTGTATTATTATTTTTATCGCGTTTTTTTTTTACTAATTTGAAATAAGAAGAAAAGTGTTAATGAACATTATGCAAATATAACTATAGATGAAAAGAAATTATTCTCTATATGTAACAATGGAGTTTGACTTGTCTATTTATCTTTCAGACGTTAATTTTCAAAAGAAATGTCGTTGATATGAAAATTGCAAGAGATTGTCAAGTAATGGTAAACGGTATTTCATAAACTAGATGAAAGGGTCAACTCAAATGGCACTATTATAGTGCAGTTTAAAATCACTCCGTCGTCAGTATATGCGTCGCAGATTTTGTAAGATGTGTTGGAGACCGATATAGCCTAACAGGAGGCGATTTCGATATATTGTGCGACTATTCTTATCAAGTAATCAATTTTCAAGTAATGTTTTTCATTTATTTTATTTAACATCATTTTTTTTTTTTTGTTTTTTTTGTTTTTTACATTTAAACATTTAAACATTTAAACATACACGTTTAAAAAATATAATATTATGTCTATAGTACATATAAAATATAGTATTTTTTGATTTTCTCATTAATTACGTATATTTCTTAAAAAATGCCACTTAACGCAAATAGCATCATGCTACAGGCTCTAATAATTCATTATTATATATGTGTTCTCCTATATGCAGTGTTGCTATATATATATAGTGTATAAATTTTATAATTACGAATAAAACACAATTATTACCGCAATAAATTTCATATAAAATGTATCGAAGAAAAAAAAGGACGACAAGGCCAAGCTGGATAATTTTCAGAACCTGTTGATTATACACTTTTATCTCATTTTATATTATTTTACGTATATATAGTTTATGTTAACGTGTAATGACAACATATTATAAAATTTGCTACTATTATCACACGCATTCAATATACGAACACAAACTACAGTGTCAAAGGAATTAAAATACCAACTTATTGTACTCGTGAATTACAACGACGTATTTTTCGAAAATGAATGTAAACGGCAAAAGCATAGCATATGCATATCCAAGTATGGAATTCGCTCGATATATGTCCTGAAATACCACATGAGATAAGATGATAAGAATATAGATTACTTCTTACCTATTTTCTCACTAGATGGCTGTACTATTGAGTTCAAACGATACGTTACCGACTGGTCACGACGGCGTCGGTATTATAAGACTTGCTTGATAACTTACCAATAAAGAAAATTACTGCGTAAATTATATTTTTGACAAACATTTAATTAATGTTGTATGCTTAGCGCTTAATTGAATTGTTAATATGAAAACATTTGAATTATGTTTACATTTTTATAAATGTAATAGAAAAAATTGTCGGGATTTAAACATTACAATTACTTTTACCTAATTATATTAGTTATGCAATGTCAGATTAAATGATAAAACAGCTAAAAATATAATTACGAGCTAGTGTGCGCTTCATCTGGGAATAATGGAAAGTCAAAATGCTTATTTTGCTTCTCTCAACCAGATGTCAGGATGGCCGAGCGGTCTAAGGCGCCAGACTCAAGGTTCTTCACCTTCTCGGTTATTCGAGTATATGGGCGTTCTGGTCCTCTCTGAGGGCGTGGGTTCGAATCCCACTTCTGACAGTTTTTTTTACATTATTTTTTTTTGTTTTTTTTTTTTATTATGAACTTTTAAATGACTTTAACTATTAATTTTGTATTATTAATTTATTTTTCAGATTTAAATAATTTTTATTCTTTAATGAAATTAATTTGTTATTGTCTGTTTATAAATGATAGAACAAGAGTTAATTCCGTTTTAAAAAATTCAAAGTATATTATTACTTAAATAAACATGATCATATAATTTAAAAAAAAAGAAAAAAATATAGTAACTTTATTTGTAATGAACTAGTTGAAAAAGACCGTAAAATTTTATCTTTATGCAGTTATGTATTCATTTGCAACTGGACATATTAACCTTTTGCCAACAATTAAACAAAATAAACGTTGTAATAAAACTAATATTCAGAACATATTAAAAATGCAATTATTACAATGATAAACAAAAGTATTCGCATCACCGTTTTAGTTCGAAGAATTTTTATCAAAGCAGCCAAGCCAAATGTAGGTCGATGAGAGTGATAAGAGCATGGATGTAAATGTTTTAATTTTTATTCTTTGGAAAAAGATAAGCAGCTACTACATGCAACTGCAAACGGCTAAATATGAACATAAATAAAGGGTGAGAATTTTGTACTTGATTCTCAAAATGTTATATAAAATAATTTTAAAATTAATTAAATTTTCAAGACTCCGTTGGTAGTACTTCATTTACTTTATTATATAAATATGATATAAATATATAAAAATGAAATATACACGTAATAAGCAGTTGTTATATTTTCACACGACTTTTTTAACGGAAACTTTGTTTTTACTTTCAAGTTATTTTTCTCTTTATTTACAAATTTCGAGTTTGGTAAATCATTTGATTTTGTCAACGTTTGCCTGTTTTTTTATTAATTTTTTATTGCTTTGGACTACTTCTTGCTGCCTTTAACAATCTGTAAATTTTTCCTCACTTCAACTTTTATTTTTTTATCGCAGTTTGTGCTAATTCTTACAAATATCCCTGTATGTTTCACAACGTTTATCAATTTTTGTTCTTTTTTTCGTAAACTTTTGCATGTTTTATTAAGTATTTTTTAAGTACTGTTTTAATCCTGATTATATGTATATGTTTTCTTCGTTATTGCTTTTTTCCAGCATTTCATTGTTATTCGTTGTTGCAGCATTTTACATTTTTAATAATTAAAAAGTATATTATAAACGTCGTTTGGATTTTCGATGTTATATTACCCATAACATGATAATTATAAACAAAAGGGTATAGTATCTCCATTTCGCGTACTGACCTCATACATATATTTTTATGATAAACAAAAGATGGTGCTTAAATAAATTTTGGTTGAATATCGTTTACAAAATCAGTTTGGAAATACATATAAGGAAACAAGTAAAAAGGAGTCACCAATAAACAAAACCGGAGAAACAATGGCGAATTCACAAATATAAAACACTTTATTGCTCATACGATTTTACGTTACAAAACAATCTGGAACTAAATCGGTATACAAATATGTCACGCATAATAATAATAGTAATAATACATATATAATAGTAATAATCATAATAATTATAATCGCACAGCTAAGTGTAAGAATACATAAAAAAGCATTTCCTACATAAGAAATCAATCATTTTTAATTTATTTACAAATTTTCTATTAATTTCTTTTCTATGACAATGAACTTTTTAAGTCGCTTCAAGTGAAGCACGTCAATGACTTTTTAAATCAATTTTCTAATCGTTCTAATTATATCTTTCTAAGGCGCAGAAAGTGCAACGACTATAATTTTTCGCACTTCTTTCTTACATTGCGAAACCAATTAGACTGTCATAAGTTTGACAGAGTTAAATTCAAAGTTAAAACTTTGATCAAATTTTTCGAAATTTAAATTATAGTATTTGAGTATACTTTAACACTACAATTTATTTTTTTATTAAACATTTCGTCTACATTTCACAAGGTCTTAAAAACTTTAATTATTTTAAGTTTTTACGGCTTTCTTCCGAATGATAATAAGCAATAATAATAAAGATTATTGTAAAACAAAAATGTTACGTAATTACAGTGGTTTTTTATTTGGTACTGATGAATAATCACATCTGTGTTACAGTGATTCGGAAAATTGTTTTATAACACATTTATAATAAAATAAGTTTTATATGTACAAATCCAATTGTAGACAGTTCGAGGCGATAAATAAGGCCTCGAAACCAGGATGCGTCAACTTTTATAAAAATTCCGGACCTACATTACAAACTATAAAATTGTAGTTTATCGAGGAGACGGACAAAAAATTAAAAACTGCCTTGCATTGAATTATGTCCATATTCAAATTTGTTCCTAAATTTGCGTTCAATAAATTAAAAGTTGACATTTTTTTATATTGACGTCTAGCTTAACGATACCTGCATCTATACGTACTTATCAATTCATTCAGAATCTCATACTATAATATATACATCAATTTTCTCATGAGTTGCTGCTTTATGCAGGGGAAAATTTCTTCCGGATATATAATTGAAATCAGTTAAAATGCATTTAACAACATATGTCATACATATAAAATAATTTAAATTTTGTCGCAATGACGAAAGGGTAATATTTTGCAGAATTTTGAGGTACTATTTTTAATATCCCAGTAGGCGAAATTCGAAGTGTACAAATGTCCAAATTCACACTTAAATGATACTTATTTATCGTTCAAGTCACCCTTAAATCACCCATAATAAGGCGTGACTTAAGCGCGAATTTGGACATCGATCAATACTACGAACATCGTAACTATCTTTTAAAATGTTGCAATTTAAAAAAAAATGTTTTGCTGAAAACTTAAAATAAACTCGTTATAGAATATTTTTAACAGGAGCCTTTGATGTCTGCATCATCATACTACAGAGAAAATACGTGCTATCTATTATCAATAACTATACACGGTGCTTTAAAATGAAACATCAGTTATACGAAGTACATATAATGTTAACAACTGAAAGTTTGCATGAGGCTGATGATTGAAGAAACAGTTTGACGTTTCTGCCGGTTTACATTGACATATATATGTAGGTGCTAAGCCGCGAGCCTGCTCATCGGCCAAAATACTGCACGGTGCTCTGGAACAAGAATATGAAAAATATATATTAGATTAAAAAACGACCTTATCGACATGTTGCGAATTCAACCTAACCTAAAAAGGGTTTATAAAACAGTTTATAAAAATGGTGTCCAAATTGTTGATGGATTTTTACCATTCCATAAATATAGAAAACAAATTTAAGTAGAATCAGTCGAGAAATTGATAAGAAATAGCTGCAATAAATTCGATTGTTCGCACTTTTCAAATGCCAAATTTGTTTCATCGATTTTTTCGATAATTACAAACCAATTTCGTTTAAAGTTGTTCTCTGCTCATAAGCAATATGTAGTTGTGACTTGATAATTTCTAAATCTTTTTGATTTCTATTTTTTATGTCAAGAAATTATGTTATCGAAAGGACTTCACATAGAAATTTTCCTGGTGATAAATCAGTAATGTAGATATCTCTTTTTTCTCTACAATTCTCAATTTTGTATTATTGAAGTTTTTTAAAATATTGAGACTGAAAAAAATGCGTGTACATTCGGTCAATAAAAAATACTCCAAATGAGGAAAAATAATCAATTCTATAAATTGCTCGTGTAATTCCCTAGTAGAAATCTGTCCATTCTTACACTATCCATTTCTCCTATGCCTTTAACATGGTAAATATCTGAACTGTCTAAGAATTGGCTAAGAAATGTTTTCATTTCTACCAGGGTTGTCAACTATCAATTTTTGATGAAATTTAAAAAAAAGATTCAATTATTTTAGATTCTCTCTCTGGTAAAAATGGAAGCACGCGCATAAAGCGTCAATGAGACGTGAGTGTAAAAGTTACATGATAGGAGTCAGTTATTGAGTATTTGCAAAACTTTTCGTAAAAACTTTAAAGCGTTGAGCAAGCGTTTACTGAAATTCGGAATTTAATGTACAGAGTAAAAAATTCCCCCGCATGTCTGCAATTTTGAAAAAAATTTTAATATGCAACTATCCATATCAACAATAGGTGACACTCCATGTAAAAAAATCTATATTTTTACTATATTTTTACTATATTTTTACTGTATATTATCAATATATTTACTATAGTAAAAGTAAATGTGACCCTGATGAAAATCGGAGCGTACAATTGTACAAAAGGAACCCCTACCGCTTGGTCAAGTGGCACTTCACGCCTATTAAAGCGTACTATATACGTCTCATCTAATGCCTAATTTAGATGTTTGTACCACGTACATGATATTTACGTTAATATATTAGTAAATTAATATATTAAGTCGAACTTAACTCTCAACAGAGATTTTGACTAGGGTATCCCTATTAAAAAATTAAGCGTGCAGTACACTTAAATTGTCTAAATTCACTCTTTTGTTACTCTCATCGGATATGCCCCTGGTAAGAATGAAACTTTCAAATGTCCAATTTCACGCTCAAATTTCACTATGTTATACATTTAAGTCCCACTTAAAAACTATTAAAGCGTGACTTAAGCGTGAAATTGGGCACGGACTTCATAAGCATCTACACAAGCAATTCCCAAGTAAAACAGAGCACCCCAAATAGCTGTAAATGAGCTACGGTTACTGAAATGCAGCCATTTTTCGTTGCGATAACGGCAGCTACTGGTGTTATACTTAGGAAGAGTAACTCTTCATTTCTTTCGTTAAAGCTTATAACAATCTGTACAACAATCTTCAAGCGCCTTAAAATGAGTGCTCCATTTTTATCATCAGGTATATTTCAAGTATTTCAAAAGTTGAACCCTATGTCCATTCCCCAATTCCCCCCCCCTTAGATGCGTTGACTATAATGCGCATTTCCCCCACCCCCCCCCCCCCCCCCCCCCCCCCATACGTCGACCACTGTATCCTCGATATACATACCATTAACGTGTCTCGACACGAAGCGGTGACTAGTTACTGGTCGCGGAGCATTCCGAGAAATCCATCGGCGCTTCCGGTAGTTAGAAATAAAATATTCGCGTTTCGTGTAGCATCCGTTCGTTCGCATGTCGTGTCCATATTTTTCCCTTCTGAAATCCCTCCCACACGGCTTGTTAGGTGAGTAGACGCGTGATGCGGGTGGTGCACGGGTGTAGCGGTGCTCGGGGCGGCGCGCACGTTCGCCGCGAATTTCGAAGTCGGAAGAGCCGTGGTCTCGGCTTGGCAGGCGAACGCGGAAACCCATTGTTAGCCGAGGCGCCGCCGAAAACCCATAAGTCCCGCGGTGTCCCAGACTGTCCGGCATCGCGTGGACTTCCGCCAATGGGGCAACTGGGTGCCCAGTCGCTGGCAATCGTGGGCGTAAGCCATGAACGACTCGCAGTAGCAGTGCTCCGTCGGGCATTCGCACATGTCTTGGAGACAGGCTTTGTAGTACATCGATGGATTGACCTTCCTGTGACAAGACTCGAAGATTTGCGACCGCAGCCTGTTGCACAGCCTGAAAAAAAAATTATACCAAATATATAATGATTCCATAAACAATTTTCGTTGATTATCAGTAATTTTTGGCCTAATATTTTTGGACAAGTTTTATCCACCTTGCGGTTCACTTTGGTACTCAAACGTCAATTTTGACACCGAATTCTACTGCTGTTCCTGGTCAAAATCGAGGCGTACAAATGTCTAAATTCGTTCTTAAGCGACACCTGTATTAAGCTTAATAAAGAGTTACTTTGGTCCGACTTAAGCTTGCATTTGGATACTGATTTTTCGAGGGTGGTTAGTAAAAGATTTCACTTTATAAAAATTCTTTATGATTTCTTGATAGTTTTAAAATTTTAAAATTGCATATTTAAACCCGTCCGAGCTCTTAATATACAATTTATAACTTTTCAAACTTTAGGTTTTACTTAACTGTTTCATTATTGATTGAAATCAGATAATTGATACTTCTTTCAAATGTACGTACATTCGTTGAACATTTTCCAAACACTTCAATAAGAGTTACAAGTTATCGACATAATATTATTATTTGGTCATCATATCCTATAATTAATTATTATTATGCTTTAAGTGCAATTTAAAAGTATGAATTTGGACATTTGTACACTTTGACGAATGCATGCAATGAAAAACATCATGTTTGTACGTTAAACTTGAAAACCGCGAGTATGTAATGTTTAAGTTTGCTTCAAGGGTTTGTCAGCTAAGATCCAAACAAAAAAAACTGTTTTGTCCGAGTAGATATCTCTTCTTAACGTGCACGCCTCGTCGTATACTCCATTAGGAACCTATAACTTCAAGATAAAAGAAAGCGAGGGGGACTTCGAAATTCGGAAACTTCCCAAACGAAAACAAACAAATACGTCACATTCCCGCTCTCTCGAAAGAATTTCATCGATAATTTACCTGTGGTCTTTCCTCAACTTGCATCCACGCATCTCCCTGTAATTCTTGGTCCTGGAACAGACTTTCTTAGCGCCGACCGCCCAGGAATGCCCGAAACTCACGGGGTCTTGGAGGAGACGACCTCGCCGATTCGTCAAGTCGTCTTTCGGATTCGAATTGAAATTCCCACAGAGGCCGCAGAGACGTCCCCTGTAGGACGTCGGCGCCGAGACTTCGAGAAAACTGATGCCATCCCAGAGTATCTTGATACCGATGTGGGTGCTGACCACGATACTGTCGGCGGTGCGATTGATATCCAGGCGATTCGTCATTCGGTAAGGGACGTCGATCCGTTTTCCATTCACCTTCACGCGCATCCTCTGCCCGAGATTGACTTTCAAGTCGCCGATCTTAAGGGAGATCGTCTTGGTCCAGGCGGAGAGCTTCGTCGCCCTCGCGTCGTTCGTCACGCGGATACTGAACGTGTGATTGACGCAGTCGCTCACTAGCTGGTACTTACACGAGCCTCGGAAAGTATAGAATTTCCCGTCGAAGGTCCGGTAATGTGGGTCTCCGAACACGGTGCACACCCCGTCACCTTTGTTTTGTTAGAAAAAAATTATTGTATATTTTTATTGACATTTTTTTGTCATGGGTGGCTATGAATGTTGACCGATCTGAGTATTGATTTCTGATTCACATAAATGTATTTTAGGTGCTTCCCGTGGGAAAACTTTCTTTGGATTTTATAAATGATCCTTTGGGAAGGGGTTTTGATTTCGCGAAAATTTACGATGACGTCGTAATATATTTTACCGTCATTTACTGGTACAAATTGAGTCCAGAGTCTGGCCAATTGTTCATATACGGAAATGCGAAAGATCTTATGAATATTTCAAATTGTGTATCATTACTTGAATATAACTAATCAGGTACAGTATAGCAATTAACGCGAAAAATTTTCTTATTGTAGGAAATGTGGAAAAAATTAGAGTAATTTTCAAGGATATTTTCGCCGATGTATACAATGAAAGTGCATGTGCCACAAAGGCGACGGCTCTAAACATAAATTATCATAAATATCGTTCAACGCCCTCGGTCTATTGTGTATTTCATTTCATAAAATCCCGGAAGTAGTAAATTCTTATGTCAGCCGGTACGAAGCTAAAGCAGGCCGCTCTTAAAACATGCGGCATAAAGTAATGTTTTCATTTGATTATTTTCCATGATCTGTACATACATTAAGAATATATAAACGCTAAAGATTATAAACTCGGATAAATGATGTGAGATTATTTGGTGGTATCAACATGCTTTTTTCATTGTTTTACACTTTATTTTTTAAGAATTTACTATCATTACCTTGAATAGTTTCTATGTGTGGTGATTATAAGGATATACAGAGTAGTTATTTATGGTGGTTATATATGTTGGTTATATATGGTGGTTATATATATATTGAAGTCGAAGGATGCATCAAATAATAAAAAAAAGGGAACGGATTTGCTTGGCCAGTAATCGAAAGAGTATTTTAGGATTCAAAAGCATTCGAAATGGACAAAATAAGGATTAAAAAAGATTACGAAGGATTACAAAATGATGAAACGAATGCATTTTTATAAATTTCGTCCTAATTTCGTCCATTTTGAATGCTTTCGAATCTTTTTTCGATTACTGGGCGGTTACAGCACTTGACTTTCAGCATTTTTGTAACTCGTTGGCATTAGGAGTTCAGGTAAAAACTGATAAAGTATACTATTCCTGAACGACCTGTTTAGCTTCGTTCAAGGGAAAAGAATTAATGCTTAATTCAAGAAATTCTTCCTTTTTTCTTCATTAGTGCAATTTAATTATGAAAACTGTTTCTTCTACTTTTAGCGAAGCCAGCAATTTCGCCGTAAAGTGTAATTTTAAAATACCCTCAGTTTAAAAATCAAAACTATGGATGAAAGAAATTGCAATATCGAAGCATTTATATTAATCCTTTAACGGTCGATGGAACACATACATCCCACGAACTTTGAAAAATCATATTTTCCATGAAAATGATGATATCGACGTTTTGGAGGCCTAATTTTGAAGACGAAGGATGCATCACATAATACAAAAATTGTCAAGTTCAAAGTTAATACTATACCAAAAATTCATCAAATGTTTCGATGTGAAGTTTTATGCATTTAGGGGTAAATTGTAAGATTCCGGATAGAATACAAAATATTATGTGTTTGCAACATTTTTTGCATTGGAGGTCGGTTCTTCTCAATTGTGGGGTAGTTTATAAGGGTTAATGCTCCGTCAGTTCTTCAGAATCCTATACTATGTATATTTCAGATTTTCCATGCATCGGCTCTGTTAACCCCCGAGAAAACACTCGGCTTTTAAAAGATTAAAAAAAAAAGAAAATCTATCTACAAATGGTCATTATCACTTTAAACCAAATTAAAATTTTTTAACCGGTGCTAAAAAATATGCACATCATTTACTTAGTCGGAAAGGTAGAATTATTATTAACAAAAATGTTACTTGAAGATCACATGCGTATTACCTAAATGAGCTTTAGGATGCAATTTTCAAAATAATTAACGAACATGAGAAAAATGTCACCTTTTAGTTTACACCCTTATTTCATGTACAAATTCACTGGAATATCGTCAAATGAATCAATCCAGCACTTTTTTATTTTTATTTCAATACCATAGTTTATTAAAAGATATATTCGATACGTATCACATAATTTGGTAACAAAATTATTGGAAAATGTGTCTTTCAGAATGCAACATCAAAAGCCTCACTTTAAGCCCCAAATAACGACAGGAACTACGCAACGAGGATAAATTAGAAGCTTTTTGGTTTTCGATTATAAAAAAAAATAGCTAGTGGATTTTTATAAAATATACAAACTAAAGCGAATTAAAAAAAATTCTTGAATAATTCATAAATAATAAATAAATATCGGCTTCTCTGGTGAACAATTTTTCCATTATTTTTAAGCAGCAGTTCGCAACATGTAAGACGAGCTAAGCAGTTTGTTTACATTTGGGAATGTTGTTTGCCCGTCGGTGAATCGACTCTCGACCGCTGTTACATTTGTGGGCTTTTTGCGGTTTGCTACATCCTAGACAAATGTGATGGCACCGTCTTAAGACGATCTGCAGCACTCATACTTATATTGCAACTCACCTCTATACCTGGAGTTCCGCATAAGCTATATGTACATGAAAGTTAAGGGTCACTTGTACAGGGCTGAGGTACATACTTTGAGAGGGTCAGTCCGTAAAACAGCGATTCAACGAGGCTCTCCTTTCGGTCACATGGTCGAAGAACACGTGTATAACAAAAAAAAAAAAAAAAAAATATATAAAAAAAAATATATAAAAAAAAAAATATAAAAAAATAAAAAAAGTAGTATTTAACAGTAATAAACGTAGATAGTTAATTATGTCTTTTTGTAATTTTTTGGGGGTAAGTGATTCCTCTAATATTTCATTAAATACACAAAGTAACGTGCCTGAGTCTGAATTATTTTACCAACTTTAGTAAATAATAAAATCATTTGATAATTAATGGTTAAATGGTCACGTGAAACACTTAAGCATCGAGATATCGGTACTTTTACCCCAATATATTCTATTCGCCACTTACTTTCAACGCAACGTGGACAACATTGACCTTCCGGATGCTCCAATCGCGAATTCGGTGGACAAGGAATTATCAACGGAGGACACATTGCCATAGCACATCGAATCTTGCCTTGAATGCAGGCGCAAGACTTGCAAGGATCTAGCTTCCATGTTTCGCCATCCTGCCTAGGGAAAATTAGGACGTTTAAACCACTTTAAGGTAACGCCTAGTCTATCATCTTAAACAGAATACTAGGTTAGTGGACATTAAAAACGTTGTTTTTTCATTGTATATTTTTATGTACTCATATAGTAAATGTAACGGTGATCATAGTGTAAAAATATCCATGGAATATTTATAGAAAGATGTATGTTCAACATTTCAATTTCAAGATTTTAGAGTAATTACGTTAAATATAATTTAAAAAATGGAATGTAAAAATAACATGATATGTAAAGTGCATTTAAAGTGAATATTCTTGGCTTCAAAGTTAATTATTATTGACATTGTATACTTCTCTTACGATATATTCTTATAATATCCTATTATAAGTATATCAATTTAATAAACTTGTCATATATATATGTTTGGTAAAACACTATGTTCATTATTTCTTGACACCATATGACAAATAAGTTTATGCGTGCTTCGTAATGTCGTAAAATATTTTGCATTTAGGGTAGGATGGAGAGGGAGCAAAGGGGAGGGATTAAAACACGAGGTGATTAGTAATTTGGAAACAAGTAAAACTGATTCGATAATTTTGTTTGAAATGATCAGAACCTGTCTTAAAGGAATAATAGTTGTACCAAAGTTTATTATTTTAATGGTTTTTTTTTTATTTTAGAATTAATTATACTATATAAATACGTACAATTAAAATACTATTTTGGTAATATCCGTGATCTTCTTATAAATCTGTTCATTAATTTATATTTTGTACATTGATTTGAGTCACGACTGTAAAAATCTGTTAGGGTAATTCCGGAAATATTGGATACTGTAATCTTCGATTTTCCTAAAAATTTGTTACGTTTATAGGGATCGCTGCGATTTTATCACATCGCTATTCTACCCGGAAGACTAATCTCGCCCTTGTATAATTCTTATTTTCTACAGTGTTATAATTAACTCCTTGACAATTGAATTGCAAATCCCTGGTTGTTTTCAGGAAAGTGTACTTGATTGTACGTGTACAATTAATGTGTGAAATTTAGAAAATTTTTAGTCATATTTGACTGTGCGATTAAGCGTCTAAGGCATTTCCAGCGACGCTAAACTATCGAACCTTATTATTTTCTAATAATAATATCGTCTTCAATATAATAAACAGAAAATCACATTTATCGTTAGTGAATGTTTCTTTCTGATTTTTTATTTGTTTTACAAATCCATGTAAATTGGAATGCAAAATATTTTTCAAATCAAGTCCTAAAATCCATGAATGTTTGTTCGGACTCTTCTCCCCATCTGTCAGTGGGATTCATCGAATTGCAACTCTCCCTCACTCTTACGTGCGCGGAACTGACGTTCGTGAATCCCGAAATTTTCAAATGAAAATGTTCTAATACATAAGTGCCCAAAATGCACTAATTCATCAGGAAAATACAAAATTGTAACATTTAATTTCGGGTCGCCTTCCGTTGATGTAGTATATCATTGAAGTTTCCAGATTTACGGTTGACAATTTGCCATTAAATTTTTCAAGTTTTAAGTCGTACGTAATACAAAGTTTAAAACTAGTCTATGTTCATGATGAATTTCGTTCTTTTGAAATTGAATTCGTGATTTATTATTGACAAATTTCAATCTACATTTAATGCGTCAAATCGACACTTTGCTCAAAAATGTAATGCATTATATGCTTGAAAATCAAGTTAAAGTGACATCATTCTTTTTGAAGAAAGACACCAGGCGTGTAATGTATTAGAAAATTTTCTAGAATACAAAGTAAAAAATGATGAAAAGTTACTGGCTAACTTGTTTACCCCGGAATTACCCTATTACACAATTCGGGCGAATGTAAGTACTTGTATATAGCTTTAAAAATGTGGTAGACGCGAGCGTGTAACTTTATAATTAGGTACTGAGTAACTTACTACGTAATTGCGTATCATAATTTACAATTATACCGTAGAAAAATATATAAAGTAGTCGCCCCGTAAGTATTCTCATTGCATATTGCAAGACGGCACAATATATCTCGTAGGAACTTACATACATCACCAGTGATTTAAAAAACTACTTAACGTTAGCGCGTAGTTTCATAATACTTAAACTAGCATATAATTTACAATCGCACAGAGGAGAAATAAATAAAAAGTACTCGCCCCGTAAATATTCCCGCTGTAATTGCAAGACGTTCTTTTCTCCTCGATGACGGTGCATTGAGGACAGCATCTACCAGGTAACTTTGTTTGATGTTCGCTGGGACATTCTAATATAGGGCACGTCTCCTTTACGCAGTGAACCGCCGAATTGTAACAGGAGCATCTGGTGCACATATCCAGATAAAATTGACTGCCGGAATTGTGAAGCGTTGAGCCCAATAAGCAAGCACCTCTTGGCGGTGAAAAATAATTGCCGCTACCTGTTTTAGTCGTCATGAGTTGCAATTAAAAAGGACTTATTAAAAACAAATATATATATATATGCTACATGTAAAATGATATAAAATTATATATACATATAATTTTTTAACCATTATGTTAGTAATTGCGGAGAAATTATTAAGATGCGTATGAAATGTAAAAAATAAGCTGATGATTATTATTTTGAAAGAAAACTAAATATTTTTGTAATGATATATATTGGGTGTATTGAACATTTTACGCGCGCGTGTGTGTGTGTGTGTGTGTGTGTGTGTGTGTTTTTAATTGTATAGTTGAACAATTAATTTGTGAGCAAATGTGATATGTTACCTATACATCTTGGACAGCATTCACCGGGATCATAAACGATTTTCGAATGGGGACAGTGCAGTACGGGACACGCCTGTTTCGCACACGTAAGTCTCCCCATGTTGCATCTGCAGGTCACACAGAGATCTTCCGTCGTCATGACTGATCTCTCTTCCATAACTTTTTGTCCGTTGACCGAACAACCTAAATTTGGATGTTGTAAAATGACGAATTATTTATCATCTTTAAATTTTCGAGAAAAAAATAAACAGATATATTAAAATAAATTGCAATATATCTATACGCTAATCCATTTAATATCACGAAAGGTATAATTCTTCTAATTATATACATAAAATTTTATATTTTTTAAATTTAATAATGACTTTTAATATATGAGATAGTTGTGACTATAAAAATCGATACACAACTCTCAGTGACAAAAGATTGAACGACTTCAAAAATATATAACATTCAATAATACACTTAAAATTCAAAATGAAATTTTCGATTGGCTATTTTTAAAATTGAATAACGAAAGTTGGTACTTTTTATGAATTAAAGAGGAGTTTTTGGTTAATTTTATCTTAAACTCTTAACATCATTATTTCGTACCTGAACATGTTGGACAGCACTGTCCAGGTGCAGCGGGAATCGGATTTGAACATTGCGTGTAACACCGAAGTTTCGATTCGGTAATTACACCAGCATTACAGCTGAAAACTTTACAAGGATCGTTTGGTTCTGTCCACTCTGTCCCCGACTCATGATGCACGTTATTTCTCACACATTCTGAAAGTAGAAAATGATTAAATATATTAGGCGTGAGAAATAAATACAAATAGAAATAATTCAATCATTTTTAATTTCATTTGTAAAATGAAATAAAAGCAAATTCAATTTTCATTCCTTTTAGATTTTCTCACACATACCATAAATATAAGTAAAATAAAATGTAACGATGTGAAGCTGGAATTTCCCGAAACAAGACTATACATTTCCTCGTTTCCTTTCTCAGGCACGATTGTAATGTTCAAATAACCGACAATAAATTAATTGAAATAAAAAGAGAAAAAAAATGTTTCTCTGGTGATGTGTCACCTCTATAGAGAAAGAGTTTCCCTTTGGCAGTGCCGCTCTGATAAGAAGCTTCTCGTCGCCTCGTGAAAATACGCAATATCTTGGCCTTCTGAACCGCTCCGCGGTTTGTTACGGGTCGGGAAACAATTACTGGCACATCGCGATCAGAGTGCGCTGAAGAAATAGTCGAGGTACCAGTCGAGGCATCGTGCGGCGCGAGGTGCGCCATAAATCTTACACCACAATTAACATAATTAATAGCGACGATAAGCGGCAGCAGCTTTCGCAGATTCGAACATCTGTGAGCTCGCGCTGC
Source organism: Trichopria nigra (assembly GCA_030522945.1). Lineage (NCBI taxonomy): Eukaryota > Metazoa > Arthropoda > Insecta > Hymenoptera > Diapriidae > Trichopria > Trichopria nigra. The sequence continues at coordinate 48,242 of JAPYZR010000133.1, read as the reverse complement.
GAGTAAACACTTTGCCGTTGGTGAGAGCGAATGGTAAAGGAAAGCAATCGAAGAGAGTGATAGAGTGACGGAAGGGGGGGGGGGGGGTACAGGGTAAAAATTAAAATATTGAAATGTTACAAAAACGACAGAGCAGCGATTTATGATGGAAGAATGAGGTATATTATCAATTCATCGTGCACTCTGTGCTCATATTATTTGTGCGGAATTCTTACGTAGATCATAAATAATGAAAAATAATGATAATAAGACTTGATATAGTCTCTGTCTTTGATTTGTACAGGTTCTTTTAGAATTGTACAAAAATGGAAAAATCACAAATATTTCAACTGTACAATTCGCTGTTTTCTAAATATCACATAGGAAATAAATTGACAGTTTTCGGTACGAGGAACATTTCACTGAAACTGACAATAGCCGTTAAAGAGCAGGCAATTTATGATAAATAGCAATTTAATGTTTGTATGTTTCTTATAAAAACTCAAGTTTATACTTAAAAAATGTAGAGGCTGGATCATTCTTGGTATTTTTCAACATTATATAATATAACCAACATCGCGGTGTGCCAAATATTAACAAACTCGTGTGATACGATTTCTTGTTGGCTTTTAAAAAATGTTTGTCTTTTTCTATAAGAAGTAGCCTGAGAAGCTGAAACTTCAGAAATAAATAGATGCTAGACGTAACGATTCGACTGTACATATAGCCACAGTTGTAGCCATCGAACCACACTTGTCATAAGCAATAATATTGTCATAAAAATTACATGAGTGTAATAGACTTGGGTATAAGATGTCGTTATCTCGACTATACTTTAACACGGAAAAAGTGAAGTAGCTGGAACTAATAACAAAATAGTAGGATACGAGTATAGCTACCTTATTTATTGTATTTAAGCCTTAACAAATTGAGTAGTTAACTCTAATGCTTAAAACCAACTAAAAAAGTTAGTTACGTCATATCTTAATATTTATAGATAGTATAGCCAACTATGGGCCATTTTTATCGTGAAGTTATGCGAATTCACTTTTCGTTAATTCGAAGAAACTGTGAAATAATTTACCCATATAGATACAAATAGCGTTAGCACTTATCAGTTTTAAAACAAAATTGTAAGAATTTTCAAGGGAACAAACAGGGACTTTAAGAACTAAACTGATCCCAATAGATATAATAGTAGATGTAAGAAAAGCAATCTGAACGTATGTAATGGTAGGATATTATTATTAATATTCAAATTTATGCGTGTAAAATTTAATGTGACATTAAAACTATCGAAATAAACTATATATATATATATATATATTATTGAAAACTTATTTGAAACTATAAATAAAAAGATTATAACATAATATAGTTTTTCGAACTTAGAAACGTAATCGAATTATAATAATCTCAGTTCGTAATGTAATCCTACTTGCTTCATCCAGTCAGGATAAAACGAGTAGGATTGTAATAAATGAATAAAATCATCAGCAACAAGCATCGCTGTGTTTTCACTTTTTAAGGAGTCAGATATTTCTTTTATGATATATTAAGATTTCAATGAGAGAAAGAAACACAATTAATTTTATTATTGCAATTTAACTGAGATTAATGTGTTTTGATTCGAACAGTTTAAAAACTTGAAAACACATGCTTATAATAAACGACTCTTGATAACATAGTCATGTTAGAAAAGTCAGTAAAGACTGAATCACTATAGCAAAGGCGTCGAATGCAATATATTTAGAAATATTAATATTGAGTTACAGAATATTGCAATTTATAATCTTTGAAGGCGCGCAGTGAACTAAAAATCCAGCTTTGAATATTCCAATATGTTTTTAAGATTAAAATAAATATTAATAATGAAATATTATTTTAATGGGTAATAATACGGTATAACAGAAAAAATAAAAGAATATTGAAATAGTTAAAATATTAAACATTTGTTATTTAACCAGTTACGACTAAGCTTTTCTTTTTATACAGATGATTTAAATATTGTTTTAATTAGATTTCGGCATTTTGTCAAATGGTGCCTTATTTTATCGAGATATTTGACAGCTTCTCTCAGCAAGATTCTGAATATTGAATTTATGACGGTTGTAATTGAATTAATACAATAAGAAATAACTTTTTTTTAATAATAGCAATATACATATGTATTAGAAAAGATACAAAGAATTTTTTCTGCAGAATATAAATGTTTTATTTATGTTAGTTTCAAATTTTTATCAAGGGCAATGGTTAATTATCTGTTCAATAATCGTAGTAATAAAATTTTCAATCTAAAAAGTATAATGAAAACATTTTTTCCAAAACTTGATTTTTACCTCCTGGATGTTTTTAAAATAGTCTACAATGTGGAGGATATGTGTTATTAGTAGTAATACATATGGTTACCAACAAATATTATATAATTATAGTACTGAAGCATGTGTTAACATACGTAATTGTGATTTTTTCTGTTGGATACCATGATATATATACGTGTAAAATATTTTTAAAACGCTCCTGAACTTACGAAATACCTAAACTAATATGATATAAAATAAAATTACAAATGAAAATGCGTATATATACATAATTTTTTTTCATGGAATGCAATATACTGAATATTAGTGTAGCTTTACTAGAATTGAAAATTAAACATTAAAGAAATTATTTCGTTTTAATTTAGTTTTAAAAGTTATTTTTTTATACTTTCTACGGTTCACAACTATATAAAGATTATCAGTTAACAAAATTCAGTATTTTAAAATAGTTTAAAAAACGTTATCGTAAATATTATAATCAATTAAACTTTTTATTGAATTCGTGTTCGATATCTCGATGCGCTTTATTCGTAAACGAGAAGTTCAATAAATATCGCACAAAGGAATTATTGACTAGCTATTACATCAAGTAGTTCATTCATGACTCAGGAGGAGTTATATAGGCGTAATAAAATATTCTATAATAGAAATCTACCTTAATTAACAGAGCTTTAAACAAATGTCAATAAACATTTTTCTAATAAACTTTTTTAACCCTTGAAAATATGATTGAACAATTTAAAATTTTCCCTTTTTTAATTAACGATTATTACATTATAAAACAATAATAATAATAACACGCTCTCTATGATTCATCTATGATGAAGTGATATTGATAAACATGCAATACGATGAAAAAATGTCAAGTTACAAGTTGAAAGTTCAAACAATTAAAAAATATTAAATATAAGTTATAATCATGTGAAAGCACAGAAGGAGATACGCAGAAACAAATGTGTAAGAGAGCCCATACGTTAAAACCACAATGAAAAAAAAAAGAATGAACATTTCGCAAGTTTATCGACACGTCCTTGTTTGAAAAGATTCTCTTTGTGGGGACCGAGTGTAAAAATGTTTCACTGCGTTTGACCTGTTCTCACGGATTCGCGTCGGTCACGTCGCTACTTGCGATGATTTGCGCAAATTAGCGAGATTACGCTAGTTGTTAACGTGTTACGTACCTTTGCACTTATGACAACATTCGTCCTTGCGCAGGTCCAGAAGCATGTAGCAACCCTCGACGCTCGGACATTGTTGCTTCAGACACTCTACAAACCCATTCTGAAACACAAAATGATATGTTTTTAATATTTTATTTATTTATTTATTTATTTATTTATCGACGGACATTGCTGTCCTTAATACAATTATAAAAATTCTTGAAAAAGTCTCACAATATTTCAGGGGAAAAAATCCATTGAATAAATAATTGGGTTCTCTTCTTTTACGATTTTAAAGAAAATTCAAAGTTAAATATTTTAATATAACTAATTTGACATTTATTAATTTAATTTTGTAGCAATACGATACCAAAGTTTTCATTTAACATTTAGAAATTAATCAATCTCGATTAATTAATTTCAAATAAATATTAAAAAATTGCTAACTCCCTCAATGCAAAAATGTGAAAATGTGTCCCAAATCTCTAATTGTCCACCGACGATTGACAATGATCAGTAGCCGACTTTTAACTGAGAATCGGTGAATATAGTCACTGATATGAAGTAGATTTCACTTTAAAAAAAAGATATTGTAGTTGAAGGTACGATAAACGTAAAATCTGCGGAAAACAATTCTTAACCCATAAAATGACTGTGTTCAACACATTTGAAGATATATTCTTGTAATAGCGATGTAATAGCAATAATAGGATATAAATTAAAATCAACAGATCAAAGAGAGACATTCCATGTACTTGTTATAAGTACAATCGATTGTATCAGCATTTATCACAATAAGCTAGTAACGATTACAAGAAACGTTTGCCCTTGATGTAATAATTTCCCGCAGCTGTCTTTATAGAGTCACTATTATAGTACCGTAAGTAATAAAAGAAGAAAATTGAGTGAATAAAATTATTGACATATTTGTTATTGAGGTTACAGGTAGATAAGTGTTTACGCCTCGTTCCTCGCGAACTATTGCGAAAACTATTGAGAAAATTTGTTAATAATGAAGTTGCTTGACGATTATCAATATGATATCTGAAGTATTTTTTATTATCACCGAATAGGGAAGATAGTATACTACAGTCAGAACATAGCCCAATTCTCAGCCCAATTATCATTTCAATAAGTGGTTAGCTTAGTGTAGAAAAAAAAAAAAAAAATATTTATTGGCTTAAAAAAATCCTTTACACTCTGTAAAATACGGGACAAAAGGTCCCATTCCCACCTGAAATAATTTTCGGATAAATTTCGTGCTTTTACCCCAGCGCTCCGGTGCGCTTCGTATAACGATGCGAATTTAGATTGCTACGTTCGAGGCCTCATATGGTCCAGTATATACGAGGCAGGAATGTCAGATTATCCATTAAGATGCTTTGTCATGCAAAAAACTAGCCCCGAAACTTTAAACGAGTTTTTCTCGAAACTACGTTTTTCAAAATGGTGTACATGACATCTCGAGTTTTAATCGTCAATGAATCGACTTGAAATTTTAACACATATTCTTCGAAATATTCACTACGGAATGAAGGCGCTTTTTTCAATGTATTGTTTTTTTTTTCAATTGTTATTAACAATAATAATATTAAATTTTTTTTTTTCTTTTAATGAGAACAAAATTTGTAATGATGCTTGAAAGTACAATAAATGTGATCCTGGAAGTTAATTAACTCATATTTAATAGTTTGCCAGAAAAAAATTCCTAAATATTATCCTGGTTTCGGCCTTGCTACACTGGACTAACCCCTTAAGAAACTCTATACTTCTGATTTTTAATGTGATCTATTCATACAATATTGTATGAGGATACAAAAATTCTATTATCGAAATGTAGATGCTCTAAGTACACGTTGAATTGATTAGATTCCAGTATGAATCCATCAAATACTAGATCTAACCAGATCACAATCTATAAAGGATAGTGACGAGTGCGAAAAGAACATCGCGAAAAACGCTGTCTCACGGATCAGAAATCGGTTAATAATATGTAGGCCTTTTTCTGATCTTCTCCTACGAACAAAAAGTTACGCAAATTTCTATTTCGGATATTTTAAAAATTAATAGACAACTTTTTGAATTCCATGTCTAATTTCATTATTCATGCAGGGATAATATCTAAATATAAAATTCTGAATTGACATTATTGAGAGTCCGATTGACTGGGCTTATTAAACTTCGCATAATTTGTGTATACCTGTATTTTAATAACATGAACAAAATTTAATCTTTTGAATATACAGAATTATATATGAAAAAGGGTATTCTTTTATTTTAATGTATGCTGCTCAAATTCTTCTCAGTTGATCTACAATTTTCTCCTTTTCGTTTCTAGACCGAAAGCTCTCGAATGGATAGGAGTAGTTTCTGTACACAAAAATAACCATTTTTCAAAAGAAAGCCGTAAAATATATTATGTGTTTTTATACACTCTTATGTGCAATGCAAGTATTCAAATGAAACTCATAAATCAGTTATTACATTGTCTTCACTAATTATAAAGCATAGTCCGCTTTCTTCTGTTTGGCTGAAGGCTAAAGCAATATATATGGACCATATAATCGAACGTTCAAAAAGTAGCAAAGGCACAGGCAACTTTACCCTCTATTTTAAAGAAAAATCAATCAAGTCCTCCTCAATCACAATCAGTTAAGATTGACTAGTCACTTTCCTTCAATAGAAACGACTCGTAACGAAATACAAATCGAAGACTTTTTGCAACATATGCAAGCTGTCTACAAAGAATACCGCGAGCATTGATTTCTAATCCGCGGTCCACGGAGGGCCTCGGCAGATTTGACCCGCGCGTGCCGATCTCGATTGAGCAGCGTTCTTTATTATTATTATTTTTTTTTTCTTTTTAATCTGAAGGCGATGACGAGTATCGTATCAACGGTCAGTATACGAGCTAAGAATGGTTGTTTATAATGCGCGATTTTCTGCAAGTCCTCCACTTATCAGTCCGGTTGGTTCATTGACTCATCGCTCGGCGCGGCATCGGGGTCTTGACGTTACTTGTTTTCGTCGTTCCGAGGCGGATCGGCCGGCTGTGACATAATTATTTGTTATTATTGAGGAAAATAGAGAGGGACAGAGGAAAATCAGGAACGCATAATCGATCATCAAGCCATTAGCAGATCATGCCCAACTGCGTTGTGATGCATGTCAGTTATACAGCATCGGTCCGCGCTCGTTGAAACATTACGGAACCGTGCGCATTACTCTTTGAAATATGGGACATCATTGGAATATTCTTGGATGATAATTGAAGGTGGAAATAGTTTTGAGTACGATGTTGTTTACGAGCTGATTTGCTGATCCACTTAAAGTAGTGCATTTCTATTTAAACAGCCATCGCGTCGCTCGTAACGTTAATTCGTTACTTTCTTTGTTATTTTTGGAAATGTCAATTGGTTGTATTAACGAATCGAGTTCTACTTTTTTTTATAAAACTAGACTACTTAATACTTATATGGTTAGAGCTTGCCTATAATAGCAATCATTATTGACAATGGTTAACAATAGTAATACCGTCCGTGCATCTTACGCAGTTCAGTTAATCTACGCAGGATGTTTCATCATAATTAAAAATTAATTGTACTGTTTATTTCAATATAATTACAAAGAAACTTATTTGCACTCGAAGTTAACTTCATGGTTGAGCCATGGTTGAGATCTTTATATATTTTTTGCTATTCATAATTTTGTTTGGCTAATTTTCATTTTTTTTTATCGATAAAATATAAAATACAATTTCATCTAAACATTGACACATAAAGCTTTTGTCAGGTTTTATTTCCTTAAATTGAATTGTATTTTCCGCTTTTTCGCGCATTTAAATGTTATTTTTAATAATTTTCTTTCATACCTGATGATTTCCAACCAAGACAACCCGGTCCAACCATGACTACCTTTTCTTAAATGCCTATATAACTCGTAAACTTTTAGTTCAATGACTTTTTATCGTTTAGCAAAAACATTGCATTTTAAGAGATCTTTCTAACCATATATGCAAGCAAACGTGAAATTTGACTTAAAATGAAAATTAGGAGTAACACTCAAAACGTGGCCCAATCATGACCAGCATCTCCTATAATTAAAATAAGAATGCTAATAAAATTTCAAAAGAGAAGGCATTTTTGAAGATTGAATCTTCATAGAAGTTTTACTGATATCCGGGAAAAAAGAAACTTTAATACTTGATTTAATAGTATGTAGAAAATCTCAGAGAATTATGAAAAATGGGAAATGAAGAAGCAAATCATATAAATGATAAAATAACTGAAAAAAATATTTAAAAAAATCTTAATTAAGATCGACTTATATGATCAAATTAAAAGAACATAAAAGATATAAGAATTTATAAAAAACATATGCGCAATCGAAGAATAATTTCAATAAACTTGAAGACAATCGCTTTTATCTATAAGAAAACAGGAATACTGACTCCACATTAACTGTTGAGTAGCATATAATAAATCCTACTGAAATCATGACTAATGTGATAATTTGATAATGAAAAGACCCGCAGAATACTGCTACGCTAGACACGGACACGCACGCATGCACACGCGAGCGCGCGCGCGCGCACGCACACACACACATATATATTTGTTTTTCAATGAATAACCATAATAGAGTTAATACCGTTTTCAGATAATCTAATTTACCAGCAATTTACTACTTACGAGCCATACACAAATATTTGTTTGAAGTTTATTATTGTTTTCTATTGTAATTCTATTGTATTATATTGTTTGGCCTTATTATAAAATAATTCTTAATTTCTTTCCTTGTTCTATATAGAAAAAGATAAAACAATAAAACAGTAAACATCCGTTTCGAACAATCAAATTTATCAGCAGTTTACGAGATTATCATGGAATAAGACTTAAAAATTGTCATGGTTATATGAACCACGTTAAACGTGTATTAATTATAGATCCCTATAATCAAACACAGTGAAATCAGGATTGCTGGTTTTAATGTAAATTTTGTGCTATTCTGTATTAATCAGCAGTATTTATTTTATCACGTAAATCATAAATGTTTTATAGGTAATAAATTCCTGGAGCGAGGGCCGTCGTCAAGAATATAACCAAAAAATCAAATTAATGATAGTTTTAAAAATCCTTTTACAAAGACGTTGAATTCGCCAAGATTAAAGAATGAATCTTAAAAATATTAAACGGAAGCGGTCAAGAAATAAATCAATCTGGATCTGCATGCATAAAGAGTATATATATATATATATATATATATATATATTTGTTGAAAAAAATACTAACACAAAACAAAGAAAAAATGTCGATAAGTATTTTGACATAATATTTACGAATTCAATAATATTATATATGTATATATACACGAAAAAATTACGAGAATACGAAAGAACACTCGTGATTATTTATTACTAATAAAATTTTCAATTTGTTTACCTATATTAATTTAACTAAATTTAATTCAACCATAATTGAAGTAAATGTCATCCAATCATTTTACTACAATAATTAGATTACAAAATGAAAAACGAAATAATAAAAGATATCTTTCTTATAAATGAGTTTATCACGTTCTTGGCGAATGACACCTAATTGATATTGCATTACGAGCAAGTAACGAGCCTCTTAAATGAACTGAGCAACGTTCTGAAAGTCGCAAAATTATACTGAAATGATACCGCTGAAATCTCGTTTCATAAAAGTCAAAGTCCACTCGAAACCGGCGCAAACTAAAAAGAATCTTTAAAACCTATATAAAAAGAACGATAAACAGCTAGAAAATCGGCTCTCGAAAAAAAGTAACGAGTTATTAAAGACGAGATTATTGTAATTTTATTACCTTGCAAATGCAGTTGAAGCATTTCGAGTTGGGGATTTTATCAACAGTGAAGTCCTCGCCTTCGACGTCGCAGGTTTCTCGACTACCTGTGAACAAAAGTTTCAGCGTCATCATCCACGGTTCAACATATACGTTAGTTTTATTATCTTTTTGTTGACATATAAATCGTTATAATTAATTGTTTCGCAAAATCGCCGAGTCACTTTTTTTAAAGGTCTTTCGTCCATGTTTTTTTTTTTTTTTTTTTTTATATAATGAGGAGTAGTTTCTTGAGCAGATAACGTTAAAGGAGTTAATGAAAGGAGTTATTGAAATGAAATGAATAAATAAATAATAAATAAATTGTAACTTATATTTCTATATTTGTTTTTAATGAACAAAGTTAAAATTATCGTTTTTCTGGACGTAAGAGTTTATTTAGGGGTGATAATACTTACATACCGGTTAATTCTCGTATCATCGGTTTGCGAATAGTCGATCGAGTCCGCAGACGAAAAAAAATAGTCGGCCTTCGTTTTTTTTTCACGTTCACTCTCGAATCGAATTCTTTGCCGGCCAATCGTCATCGCCATTTTGTCCAGGCCGAGGCGGAGATCGGTCCGAGGGTCCAAAATCGCGCGCGTATTCCTGCACACTTTATACAACCAACAGTTTATTTATCGTGTCCCAGAAGCGATAAGGCAATACGATCGAGTCTCTTTAACTCCCGACCCCGGCACTCGTTTAACTCTTTACTCTCATCTCTTATCTGTCGTTACTTTTTTTTGGCCATTTTTTTTTTTTCGTAGCGTTATTCGTACTTTACTGCACCGCGGCTGTTTTTGGACGCTCAACCATTTGTCGTACCTTCGGTAAAATTTATCGTTTCGCGACATTGTAATAATTGGAAATAACTAAAGAAGCGTTTGGCCTTTTTCAATTAGTTAATTTACACTTTTTAACATTTTACTGGTTCACTTTATTAATTTTAATATATATGCTTCGGTTCATGATAAATTAAAATTGATTTCAAGCCGCTGTATGAAGTGCGCAGGAATTCAGGCACGAGCATGCTTCTTATTGTTTTTGATATTGTGTTTCATTTTTTATAATTTCTGATCAAATTACAATTTGATTCACCCGAGTCGCGAGACTCGATCGATTCCTTGCGGTCGCCTATTCGCATATTATATATAATACATAATATATGTTTGAAAATATCCTAAAAGTGGTATGTCATTTGAATGGAACTTTATTGTATATATACCAAATGTATTATGTATTTCATATGCGTATATGAATTCAGTGAGAAAATAATGCATTACGCTGTGCTTTACAATATAATACGGTTATAATCCAATAAGGGTCGGGGGTCGTGATGTAAAGTAAAATGTAACACCATTCAAAACGCATATGATAGAAATTACGATTTACACGTATATACAAGGTATTCAACAACTGATGAACAGTACGCCAATGTTCGACTCTTCGAACACTTCTAAGCAAATAGTCACTGCAAAATGTTGATCGGATTGCGAATTATTTTTAGTGGGTCCTGGTTCATTATGAAATTATACTTGAATGACGGCCCAACAAATAAATCAATGGCACACCGAAATGTTATTGGTATAAATTTAAAGTAAAAAATACAATTTAAACAAATAACCGCAGATATTTACTGCATCTGGTTTGCACCTTGTGCATTTCTTAGTTGCTGACATTACTCACGAGATTATAAACGAGAAAATAGCCGGTGTAGCATATGTGAAAGTTACTATTTTGAAATCTGAACACAATATAAATCGGCAAATACATTTATAAATATATCTTTGTAAATTTGTATTCGTAATATTACTAAAGATAAATAAATGCGAATAAAGATACAGAGTAAAATAAAAACCTAAAGCGAAATTAATATGGTATGAAAACCTCAGAGCATGGATACAATAAAAATTGTCGTCATTCAATGAGAGCAAAAATTTTCTGAAAATATACGATTCACGTCGGATTATTAAAATGGTTTAAGGAAAAGGACTATAATTTAATAAACAAAAAATGAAAAGAAACTACCGAGGCCTTTTGATAACAAAAATCTGAATCTCTGCAACAAGACCTATTGCACTTCTATTACGCAATGAATCGCGAATCTCGGTGTCTCGATCGGGATTAACAAAAGAGAAGTGCCAACATTCATTGCAGCAGCACCTCGGCGACCTAAGTTCTGCAATTTGCGACTTGCAGCTGTAAACAAGTTCTTACGGTAAACGCAATCTTTATTCCCAGAAAAATGTGTATTATTTTATTAACTTGATGAATATTTGTTTGTTATCATTACGAATGTAAACGTCTATTTGAAAAAGCATATAATTTAGGTGGGTGGTTGGGATTGGATAAAAATATATACTATATAGTATATGCTTTAATTCAATTAAAAAAATATTAATAGGAATTAACCGGATACGAAATAATGTCAAGAATGGAAGTTCTTATACAAATAAAAGATTTATCTTATAATTAAGATATGTGTTTGTGGATTTGAACTTATAAAGAACAAAAATAATTATGAAAGTAATTTTATGTCTATGATTTATATATAAATAAATAAAAAATATTCTCTTTGGTACATGAAAAACTACATTTATAATTTAAAACTGAATAGATGATTATTCTGCATAATGCTTTGTGTTTAATATTTCCAAAAATGGATGCAAAAATTGCTCGACTATTAATTCCGCTGAGGATGATATGAGACAAAGATGTTATTGATGATCATGATTGTCAGCAATGAAATATTTATTGACACGGGTTGATTTTCTTCGAGATAAAATAGAATTAATAACATTTAAGTTTAAAGGCCATTGAAATATTAGGATTTAGAGAAAAAATACATAAATTGCGGAAAAGCTCATAGTTAAATTTGTATCTTTGATTTATTCAATTTTATAATATAATTAATTAATATAATTAGGACTTAGGTGTATTGTCTGTATAAGAAAAATCTGATTAATAACAATAAAATATTTTTTACGTTTTTTCTATGGCGAGTGGTGTACTTCAAAAAAACATGTGTAATCAAACAATTTAGTATACGATTTGTCTATTCTAATTTTGTCTGAAACCTAAATACTATGGCAGTATGTTATTCTTTGCAAGTGGCACTATTTACTAACTTAATTTGACATTGAGCATTTGCCTTTAACACTTTTTAAAATATGTAAATTCCTGAGGAAATTTTACTTTTGACTCATATAAACCATGAAACACAGCAAATGTAAAAAGGAAGGATGATGTAACAAATATATCATGGTTATTTCTTATGTAAATATTAACATTAATATTACATTATTGTTAACTTATGATTGACTGGGAAAGTCATTTTATTACTCCAATGAGTAAAATAGTCAAATTCTGTATTCTGTATTGTTAGGAGATTCGTTACACAATTAAAACAGAAGGGAAATTACCTCTTAGAATAAAAATAGGAATTCTCAGTTAAAACAAAAACACTTAAAAAAACTCTGAGATTCGACTTTAATTTTTAGATGATTTCTGCCACATTATGTATTTTAATGGATGAAACGTCAATATTAACTGAAGTAAATATATTTCATCAAATTACACACCGTAACAATATGAATATTTGTACAATTAAAATATTATTAAAAGCGGTCGAGATTTAAATCAACAAGCCATTATTGGCTGCATTATGATGGACATCTTATACGTGTTTTTGAGGAAACACAATTTATGACATCCGAAAATGCTTTGATTTAATACTTCTAGAAATGTACAATCTACGATATGCGAAGGCCACCCTATTAGTATATTTATTTAGTCGTCTTCAATTTCTGTAAAGGAGTGAAGGGCCCTAATTAAATATTCAGTAAACGGAGTAGAGTTTCACTATATATTTAATCTTGTTTACTCGAAGAAGTCCCCCCCTAATGTTGTGAACAAGTACAGATGGCAATTTTTGTTTTTAGATCTATTTGGATAATTAACACAGAAAAGAAGCGCTGCAGACATTATCCTGATAATGTTATAGTTCTGTAGAGTATATTAAAAATATGATATCTTCTATTTTTGCCGATGGTTTTTGTCTATCGACATTACTCAAGATACATTTTTTCCATGGAAACTTGACAAAAATATATCCTAATAAGGCAGAATCTCTTCAAGAACTGTACTTGCACCATTTGCCTTTGATTCGATTTGAATATCATCCCACAAATGCTTCACTTTTTAATTGCGGACACAATATGTTTCATTCACATTTCCTTTGCTGTTACTTTAAAACTTTGGAATTAACATTTAACATTTCTTCTCCAGCATCATAATAATGAAATCGATGAAAAATTGAAAATAAATTTCGATGACAGTTACATCGTAGATTTCAATGACATGCTGATCAGCGAATTAAAAATGTGTTTTTCATTTTTTTTTTTTTGTCATTTTACGAAGATGCAATTACTTCGCAGAATTGCATAATGTACTTCATATATAATAGCCGCAGGATTTTACATGACGCAAAAGATACGTAGTGCTCGACATGAACTTACGCTCCAAACGTAAATTCATTTTCACACGCGAATATAGTCATTATTTGTCTGAATTATTCAAATATTTTCCAAATCCAACAAAAGTGTTGAAAGGCCCCTGAGTTGCGTTGCACGTCTCAGGCCTCAAGGGCCTTATTCCATCGGATATTGCGCGAGGCGAATTGCAATTCGACTTGCTGCTCGGCGTAAATAGACGCCAAGATAATGGAAATAGACTAAGAATAGAGCGCTTAAAACCGGCGCAAATGGAGCGTGACGATAGCTCGACTGAGCGGCGCTTTAAGGACGTTTCTCCGTCTTTCTTACGTCCATTCAGTATACCGCGAGATCGAGCGATCATAGCTCACCGATAGCGCGTGTGTAACTTACGCTGTGAATTCCGCGATATACGGCAATAATTATAGTTTAAGGCGCCTCTCATAATGCGCAATTCTCCTTCGGAGACGAAAAAAGAGGGGAAATCGCCTATCAAGGGCCTTTTACATCCGTCGCTGTTACGGATACAAGGCCCTTGAAAATTGTTTTCCACTGTACGATTATCCCGACACTATATTATAGTCATTTCGCGATCATTTCTTTTTTTTTAGTATTATATATTGTATAAGTTTGAAAAATGTCTAATAGAGAGAACCCTCGACTTTTAATCCTGTACTATACGACAATTTTTTTTTTTTTTTTGTATACTCATTTTCACGAGTCAAAGTTGATGGAATTGTTTTAAATGAGCTGTTTGATATTGGGCAACCTGATTTTTTAAACATTGCCTTTATTGTGCACTTCAAGTCAATATATTTAATTCAAAGTGTAATAAATACATCGCATTTACATTGAAATGCTAGAAAAATTCTTTTAAATTATTTGCTCCTTGTCAGTGCTGATTTGTTCATTCAGGGAGAAGACGTATCCATTACATAATTATCAGGCTCTTGAGAATATTCTGAATGCACGAGTGAATTATATGTTGGGTATGCGCAAGGTGCCATGACGCGCTTCCTACACATGTCACAGTCATAGCGCCAGTCTTACGCTATCAATTCCACCACCTACTATATTCATTCCAGCAATAAACTGAATCGATAAAAGTTCTTAATATTGCACTAATGCATGATCTAAATAATTTGCGTACCATTCATCGTCTGACAATAAGGTATAACTCTTATGGTGATCTGCTGTACAAAGTTTTCGTCTTGACTATGGTATAGTACCACCAATTGTACATTACTGGTAAATTTGTGGAGACACGAAAACAATTTATGGCTAATTGTTGGACCAAATTCATTACTAAGGGATCCCAATTATTTTGTACCTATAATCACCACTAATATCCTGCGCAATATTCGTAGCATTATGTATACGTGGCGTATACATATACATCACATTAACGGTGTGATCATTACTGCCTTTCGTCCTTATTCATGATCCTAATCGGGTTCTCATTCAACCCGCAAGCACGCATGCTCTTTACACGTTAGACTCAAGTGCCTACAGTGCCTGAACTTATTATACGAAGGGCAGCTGACCCCTATATGCGTTTATACCACAAAACTATAAATTATACCGTTTTTTTACGAACTCTATCTAAATATGAATCACTGAAAAACCGCTGATTGTCAGCGAATAGTCCCTGATTTCACGAGTGATATAATTATGCCGATGAGAATCAGCGAATAGTCGCAGGTTGAATCAGTAAACTACTTCTGTTACTGATTCATAAGTTAATTTTAAATTTCACTGAAATAATCAGTGAAATACAGTCCACTAAATTAATCAGTAAAATACACATTTCGTCCTCTCTCCCTCTCTATCTATATCTACGTCAGCATACATAATAACAGTCTCATCGTCACTTTATTTTTAAACAATATAAACTTTTACATGATTTAAAAGTTCTGCATTAGCTGCTTAAATCAGTGATTAGTAACTTTCACTATTTGCATCAGTGAACCACATATTTAACTGATTGTATATCAGTGAAATTTGCTGTAAAATCAGCTATAATTTTTTTACTGGAAATTGAAATGGGTAAAGGCAGTAAATACACCTGCTCATTAATGCAATTAATAGTAATTTGAACAATGGAATCGAATTCAATCACCGGAAAACCATCGCATCGATTACTTCAGCCTGTTGAAGATCCTAAAAAGGATAGCTCTGATTTTATATATGGTGTATAACGTAGACAAGTACAATGACTAAGGTGTTAAAGCGAGAAAGCTCGGTAATCCCTCTTGTATATAGCGGAGCGCGGCCGGCTGGCGCCAAGAATACGTAGCCGAAGGGCCCGTTCGCGGCATTTCCTACAACGAAGGCCCCAGAAAGTGGCTGTATACGTGTAATCGTTCCTCTATTTGTGGCGGCATGAGAATAGATCGTCAAGCTTTCTTTTTTCCTCGCGATATAGACGATATTATTGCTCGCGATCGACCTCGAAAAGTGAGCGAGTGCATTAAATGAAAATCGACGCGCGAGCCGCGCCGATGTAAACGCAGTGATTAGAGGCGGGAAAATATAATCGCAAAAGGAGCGCTGGGATATATAGAGAGGCGAGTCGGCATTATGTGTACTTTTCTACACTGCTGCGATATGTGTGCAATCGTACGTACGCGTGCACCGACGTGTCACATGTATATATATACGAGCAAACAGATGAATAAACGAACGTGATGGAGGTACGTGTCGGGCGCGTGTAGAACAACAATCCTTATTCCTCCGCAAGACAACGCGATTATGGCAATTTGCAGAAACGGGCTTTATAGTTTGCGCCAAGTGTGAGTAAATCGTCCATACGTTAAGCGTATATATTATATAAGCGTCGTTATATGAGAGAGTATATCGATTATACGCGGGTCAGTGATTTCTTTTTTATCAATCATCGGGTGGATTCGATCTCCACCTACGTGGTCGCCTGCCAGGATACTTATCGTCCGTTTTTTTTTTGTCTCTAATTACACATAAAAATAGACACGGTGATTAACACTCGTTTAATTGTAAATAATTTTTTGTTCTGTCAGGATATTACAAGCGTCGTTTATCGATAGAACTTTGATACGCTTATTGCTTCTGACAGCATGAATAAAATAATCATATGACAATAATAATAATTATAATAAAGTTTTTCACGTAATTCATTTTCATACAAATTTTTTTAAACTGTTACTTTCGGGTGTGTTCGGTCGTGAAGGAAAGTGAAGAATTTGAATTAAATGTTCCTGAATAAAAAAATATACAGATGCAGTACCGAATATATTTTGATGCAAAACAATTATAAAAAAAAGGAAAATAATCATCCATAAAATAAAATATAATGTATTTTACCTTCTTTTGTCAAATTGTCATCGACTCAGGAATTTTATTATGTGAGGACCATTTGAATCATTTGATATTTTAAAATCCATAATGGCAAGTGTAAAAATGCTAATTGATATACCACGAAAATATACCACAATTTAAAATCTGTACTATCTTTATTTGCATAGGAAGACGAAAAAAATATTTATAAATTAACGTAAGTATAATTTAACATTCAATTAACCCATTAACGTCCAATCCATCATTTTTTGTTGTATTCAAACGATTATTATTTTAGATAACTCTCTGAAAAATTTTGAATTTGAGGCAAATTGTTGAATAATTTGGAAATATTTATTTTTGTTCATTTTTTCGAGCAATATAAGAACAGTGAGATTCTATTAAAATGAGTTTAGTAGTTTTCGAATTTCACTTTCCGTTATGTGTATTCCATCCGCCATTTTAAAATTCGAGAATCCAATAGGTATATTCGTAATCAGCGACACAAGACAAAATAAAGATAACGAGTTTCGCAATATTCTATAAGTTTTGTGATTGCTATATCATTAAATTCACATTTCACAAATTTTATAACATTTCCATCATTTCGGGGAGTTTATATTGCGAAGTGAAGTGAAGCGAGGTAGAAAACGGTCTCTTTTTTAAGTAAAATCCTATACTTATATAATGTTGCAATCTTAAATTTGGCGCCATATTGGATTTCCAATATGAACCATGGTATCTTGAAAAAACGATTCCAAAAACTTTGGAATATGGAGTGATGTCAAAATTGTTCGTAGCTTTCGTTACTAAAATAATAAGCGGTCTAATAGAATAAAAAAAGATGGACTCATGATGGGCATTAATGTATTAAGTTTTGAAATAAATTAAAATGCATCAAGATTTTAAGCAATCAGAAATGGTTCAATTATCTAGATTAGCACATATTATCTAATCTAATATGATCTAATGTAAATTTTTATTTAATAAATAAAAATTTGAGAAAAAAGTAGTCAAATTCCATTTTCTCCGGACAATGAGATAAACTTTATGTTGGAGTTTTGCTACAAAAGCAGAATTCAACATATAACGTGTGCGTGTGTGTGTGCGTGCGCGCGCGCGCAGATACATGCGTATTCTTAAATACCTACTATCAGATATTACATTAATAATGCATCAGCCACCGGCAAAAGTACAAGTAATGTGTTCGATACTCAGTTATAAATCATTAGAATATTATTTATTGGCTAGTTAGAGTATAAATTAATGAGTTCAGAAGGTTTGGCATCTGGAAATCAAGCAACTCGATTTAATATAAATTGCGTACCGCGCACGATTAGTATACATTAGTCACGCTGAAAAATCAGTGAGCGAAAAGTATCGATTGCCGATTAAGATATATGTCGTCACTTTACATAATGCACGCAGAAATGAATCCGCACTATGTTTGTAGACATGTGTAAGAAGACAAACAAAACCGACATTTCTAGAAAGCTTATTAATTGGAGTTTTATTATTCATGAGTTTAATTAAACTGCATGGTTCTTTCAAAAGTATTTTCAAAAATTGAACGAAGCAAGTTTTAATGGCATTTGTTTCTTTTTTTTATATCAATCGTCAGTACATGCATATAACACGGTTGCGTACTAAATGCATTGTGAAGAAAACATCAAATAATTGAAATTTTCATTTGGGGTCCATCAACTTATCACATTTGTGTTTCTTTCGCCATGTGAAATCCGACATTTTAAATTTCGAAAATCGGATATAATAGTTTTTGATAGTTTTTAAATTCTCTATTATTAATTATTATAAGGTGCGTAATGAATTAATTTTTTATAAATAGTTTCAATTCTTTTTTAAAATAATGTAATGTTATTAAAAGGTATTATCGTCTTCTATTATTCTATTGATTATAATGATAATGTATAATGAAAATCGACGTTATGGAAATTATGTCAGCCATACATCAAAAACCACACATCACATCATCAATTTCTTTTATAGTTTATTACATTACAAATTTCATGTTCTTGCTATAACAATACAACATTTAAACGTACTGCTTTAAAGAATCTATGTAAAAAATATTTCAAATCATTTCAAAATAAATAAAAAAAAAAAACATGAAATGATAACGATAATTAAAATAGTTTGTGATCACTTAATAGGGAAGTGATTACTCTTAGTATCACTTGAAGAACTGTCACTTAATAAAATTATTAATTTGAAGTATTTTACTCTTTCAAAATGGTATTCAAAGTTGTTAAAAAACTGATCTGTACGAAATGAAATCTCCTTTTCCATTCTGGGAATTCGTTACTAATTCATTACGAGTTAGGACGAAGAACTCCAAAAAGCTCGGATGGGACATTGGGAAAGGAGCTGTATTTCGAACATATATATATTCGAAGTGCAATAATCAACTCAATTGTATTAAAAAATAGACATACCTTTGATACTTTCGGAAACAGCTTCGCAGCGGAGCAAGGCCATCAGGAAGGCCAGGGCCAGAGCCAGTGACGACGGAGGTAGGAAGCCGCTGAGTTTCATGCTGCTGATGCAGTTCAGTGCTCCTCGAGTTCATGAAATTGCACTGTAAACAAATTATTGTCATGTTTAATCGTGAGCTGCCTAACGCAAAATGTACTATAAAATTATCAGTGCAAATAGATAGTAAACTTGATGTGCGCCGGTAGAAATATGCGCACATTAAATATGCGTAAATATGTATGTACATAAGCATAATATTATTACTCAGCATAATAAAATAAATAATAAGGTAAAATATTTTCTAACATATAGTCGTTTCTGACCTATGTGTTGGAAAATGTAGTTATTTCACTTTTTACGATATAATTCATGAATTCGCTTAAATTGACACTGAATTTAATAAAATTGTATTATATTGACTAATTAGCATTTATTAAATATGTCTTATGAAATATTAACTGTAATCGAAACGCTAAAAATGTTAATGGTTCCAAAACATACATTATTCAAAAATTTGTTTCATAATTTTGTTTCGTAATTTCACTTCCTCGCAATATTTTCATACACAAAAATGATTCAAGCCGAATAGATTATAAATTAACTTAATTGATTTTTTAATCGTTTTTCAATAATGGCCCGATGATTTAATGATATTACTTAAAAAACGATCGACCCTATTTGACTAATTTCAGCAAATCGCTGTAATTCATAGCCGTGTAGTTTTGTAATCCACCAATAAGTATTACACTGATTATTGTACCCATGCTGCTCTAGTCACTAAATCACTCTAATCGCCGTGAATAATATTTTACTCAAATTGACGTAATTCTGTATTTTCACCGATTGACCGCTTCTGTGTCTGAAATTTCTACTCTATAGGATGGGAGTGGCTTGCGATTACTTAAGAATCTATTATCCGCTTGGATTGGTCTAAATTGTTAACGTTCTAAACTGTGTCGATTACACGGGAAGAAATTTTGCGAAGAATTATTTTCAGCGTCAGTAAATGATCGATAAATTATATTAGAACAATACGAGTCGTTCGCTTTTAAAGTCGAAATTACTAGCACAGTACGTAACTTGAAGTCCCTCACCTATTACTTTCGGCTTTCGAAACATTTATAGAGGTTATTGCAAATGGTTTCTATCACCGATAAACGTAGTATATGATTTTTTTTTATAACAATTCACCTACTTTAACGATTACTCTCTGCGGATACGTACCTCGGCTACGCTTTAGCGATTTTGTTTTTTTGGATACGATCGAATATTCTGGCATGCTCCGAAAAGTTATGCGATGAAAAAGATGTAGTGGCACATTTCGCGATATATTACTTCCAGTTCGTAATGGTAAACGTAATTATTTTGCATTAAAATTGTATTGATTTACAATAATTTTTCTTTTATCACTATTATTAATTGGAATATATTAAAATATTACACAGAACGCAGACATAATTCCATGGATTCGTGATCCCAGTTGGGTTCCGACTAGTCGCGTACATGAATATCAAGATCGTAAGTAGGTACGGATTGTTTGCACGAGCATCCATGCGAGTAAATACCAAAGTACGCGCATCCGCTGCCATATTTGCGACAGAGACGAAATATGAGGGAGACCAAAAAATGTACAGATAAGAGCAAGTAACCAACAAGTAAGCGCGGAGCAAGCAAGAAAGCACAGGGGAGAAAGGAGTGAGACTACCATAAAAATACATTATATGACAAGTATAGGATGATAAATTTAGAAAGCAATAAATCGGTTTGGTCCCAGAAGAGATAAAACGATAAGATGACGGAATAATTTGCACATAATTACGAAATAATTGTGCGGAAACTTACGTTCGTTTCACTTTCTGTTATCAGTTTTCCCTTACTACAAAGCCCGAAGCGAAAAATGATTGGAAGGGCAACGAAAAAATTTAGCGATTCATAAATCTTGTTTTTACGATCTATTTGAACTTTTGATCCCCGTATGTAAGAAGTGCAAATGTGGTATGGCGTTTTTTCATTTCTCTGATGGCTGAAGTCCTCAAGTGTTTTTTTTTTTCCAAGGAATCATCGATGAATCACTCAAGTCATCGAGTAAATCAATGGCATACAAACTGCACCTATAGAGTGATATCTTTTTAAACAACGTTCGTTTGTTTCATAATTTCTTTATTTCAACATTCACCTTGGCAATTGTTGGTGATAAATATATCTGTTATGAAACGTTGAATGTGAGCTTTGTCCTATCAAACGCCCAACAGTAAATGCGGCTGGTCGGTGTTTATCATTAAAAAACTAGATTTCGCAGTAAAATGCGATTTTCACCACCACGCGTATACAATGTCACATTTGATCCGTGTATTGATACCCTTCTTTGTCATCGCAAATCTATAAGCACAAACTTGAATGCTTTTGTTTTTATATAAAGTTATATGTTTTTGTTCTTACGATAAATTGAGGTCAGACATAAGGAAATATCTCAATTTTTCAATTGTAAACTAAAAATAAAAAAAAAAAAACGAACAAGTGGAAAAAGACATATTGCAACTTTATGTAGAGAAATGTAGATGGGTGGAAGTATCCCGAAAGCATCCTTAGCATCAACTTCGGAAGACAAACAAATAAATCACGGTACTCTCGAGCTGCTCCGAATGCAGCCCGAGTGAGGCAAATGAATCTGTATACAATTGCGTAAACAAAATTCCAGTGCATAAATCTCGTCCGTAACCGAGCAGCGGCGATGGCCATAAATTTTAATAACAAAGCCCCCTGACGTTAATTGACCGATCAAGCTAACAATCGGCCGTCGAAATTCCGTAGATGGAGCGAGCGGCATAATAAATATTTAAATTATTTTAAATCGACATGGGTATACGCGCGCTTTCGGCGATAACTCCGACAACACCTGCGCCCAAGTCAAGTGCAGCGATTGCATTACGGCAGCACGTGTGCCTGCCCGATTACCAGCGAGGCGTTCGATGTATTAAATGGTCAATTATGTTTCGTCTCGAAACGATGATTGTTTCGCTCAATGGTTTAAGTGCGCTCGTTCGTCCTTGCCAAAAGTATAATTAAAAAAAAAAAAAAAAAAAAAACACCAGAATGGTCATTAAATTACCAACGCTTGATTTTTTTTTCGACTTCAAGAATTCGACATTTTCACTTTCTTTATTAATGTACAAATGATACTATAGTATGAATAGATAGTAAATATATGTATGCCACGCAATATTTGGGCGCATTACTCAATTCAATAAGTTAAAATTCTAAAATCTTAAGTATTCTCATACAACTTGTGTTCAGCAAATATACAAAAAATAGGCTTTCTTTTTAACTCGAGTATCTGTTCATTTTAATCACCCCCCCCCCCCCCTCTCTATCTCTCTATCTCTCTCGCACGCGCGCGCTCTTTCTTTCCCTCGTATCCAGATGATGAAGAATCGACAGCGAAATATCCCTCGAGGCCGGATCTCACGAGATTCTCTAGCCGTAGACGGCCAGCAGCCAATTAACGGTCTTCTGAGGAGCTACAAAGTACATTTTCTTGTATATATATATGAAAGAAGTCACGCTCATACGTGCATGTACTTCAAGCTCGGAAGTTTCTTCCGAAGTACTTCAAACCACTTGATGTGATGAGGAGATCGCGGTAAAATTAAGAACCTAACCTTTTTTTCGTTTCTTTAAATTCTGAAAAGATTTTAGAATGGGATATATTAAATTTCGAGCATCTGCGATAAGAATGATATTTAATTCGACTAATATTCGATCGAGACTGAAAAAATTCTAACAAAATGAGATAATGAGAGAATTATGTTTTCATTCGTTCCGGTCTGTTAATCAGTTACATAAGTAATGTCGACATAATTAGATTATCAAATTTCAGAGATATCCTAAAGTGTGAATATGAAAACATTGATGGTAAACAACATATATACATATATTTAGTGAAGCGAAGTAACTAATGGCGTCTTTCCGTCTAAACAATATACATTTCACAATCATGGAGTCATCAGGGAATATAATACATGCAATTCATGCGTATATCTTCCAATAGAACTTTTACACTACTTTTAAAATTGGTATAACTAGAATTACATGCGTTACATTTAATTGATATAAAAAACTCCAGGTTATTGTTTAGTCTTATCAATAATGTTTATCATATTCTCGCTTTTCAGGGTATCGCTGGACTTCGATAATGTAGTTATGTCTACATTAGCTGTTATTTAATATTAAAATTGAAAAAATAACAACACGAATCACGACTTACATTATTATCAGAATATTATTGTCATATCTTACAAATGACAATAATATTTTGCAGATATATTTGTCAAGCTATACATTACTATTGATCGTAACAGTGTATATTAAATTTTAGTAGTTAAGAAATTGTAAACATCTAATTTTCATATTATGGCGTCGGCATATAATGCCGATATGTAATGCGAATGTAAAGTTGAAATTCACTAGGAAGTGACACCCCATCATGCGCATAGGTCTGTGTTGCATTTTATGTCTTATTACTTCTGTTTTAATCACATATTATAGAGTCGTATGAAGTCTTAAAAGTCTTTAATCTGTATTTACAAAATTTCTGTGTGACATAAAGAAAAAAAAGTAGTAAATCGATTCGAAAAATAACATCAATAATGTCCTGGTAATAATAATTGCCAATAATTGTAATTTTATCGAAACAATATCCACTTATAAAAAAAAAATAAAATTTTTTATAAATAGTACTTAAATATTATGACAGTAAATGTAAAAATAAATCATGCACAATAAAAGATTAAAATATAAAGAAATTATGTTGAATCACTGGCAACTCTGAATTTGATTTATTGCCTTGTGGCTAGAAAATTATATATTTCTTTAAAAAGGAATCAATTAAAAGCCTATAAAAGCTTTGTTGGAAGATAAAACGATGCTTTCACACCACACGGAGTCGGCCGATGATACATCGGGAAATCCTCGTGGGTTGGTGTGTTTCGCTTGGAAATGGGCTGAGCTCAATAGCCGCTTTTTATACATTTACGTAAATAGAATGAAACTACCATGGGCAAGGACAGATTGGCTATTAAGATAATGTAGCAATAAAATGAAATCTCCATTTATCGAAAATGAGTTAAAAACTTGTCATTCATTCAAAGAAAATGCGGATTCGTTAGAAGACTACATTCTGATGATTATTATTATCTGGTATCGAGTGAACGAAGTAGACCTGTAAATTATATATCGAGAAGCAAAAATATGGGATATCTATCAGATTCAGTTATGTCAAGCGCTTGATGTGCTGAAACCGAGAAACGTGTCGATAAATACGGTGGTGATTACGGCGTCTTTTTTTTTTAATATAACTGGCTTAGCATACAAAAAAAAAAACAAGATCATTGTAACGTAATCTCGGTTTCTTGAAATAATTATTCAGAAAACGATAGAAACAAAAAATATTCTTCGGAAAAGCACTTCGGTAGCTATTAATTGAATTGAGCAGATTGCTTTTACTTTAGTAGATTCCGACGCGAGATACAATGAATTAATTAAATGCAACAGTAAACATATTCAATTTATTCGTTTTTCAGGTGTTTTGTGTAACGTATATACACAATAAATACTCACTATTAATGGTAACTTAAGGTGGGTCTTTGAAAGGATAAAAAATAAAATAAATAATAGAATATTATGTATCAAGCGAAGAGAGTGCGGGATAATCCCATTAGAGATCGATATTTCGCACATGATGCGTATACGATATTTTTTTAATACGACGGTCCGAAATCGAGAAATCATATAGTCAAGATTAATCTTGTAACATTGAATAAAAGTCTCGTAGAACTATTTTCATTTGGATTTTCCAGCTTAATATGAGGTAGAATACTTTGCCAAAATTCTGTTTTACTTTAGTGAAGCTTCTCAATACTACATATAGAAAGACAATACATTCTTCCGCCGAATGCAGGGCAAGGTTGCGGGAAATGGATCAGCATAAAGATGGAACACACATTTTGGATTATAGGATGCACGGCATTCATGGCACTTCCTAGCATCTAGATTCATAAAAAAATTACGCCATAGGTTCCAATGTAATAATCAAATATTTAAATGATATATAAGGTATCCATCTGAAACAACACACACACACACACATATATATATAAACACAATATATAGTGGTTTATATTTTGTTTACGAATATATTAATATTTTATTTGTTGTAAATTTCTGGATAAGCTAATCCAAATATCTAGTACATATACCACATCAAAAAATGAATACAAGAATGTAACAGATGCAAAATATCGGACCGTATATATATCGTTTTGAATCAGAACTACGGATCTGTACCAGTGCTTATAAATTACCGATGAGTTCTTCATTTTTTAATTGTCGCCGATATTTTGCAGTCGCTGCTGGAGATTTTTGTAAAGGACCATGGCGGTAAAGACAAATACAGGTAAGATCGGAGAAATTAATGAATTGACAAATGAAACAAATTCAGAAATAAGAGAAAAAGATCTTGCGATCGAGGAGCGTATAAGAGGAAGAAGGAGAGATATGTCGACCTCGCGATTCATTTATGGAATTTTTCTCCACCCCTTCTTTGCGGCATCCGTCTTTATTTACTTTTATCATTTTACCATATATAAGTTTAGGTCTTTACTTTCGTGTTCTGCACTTCGCTTTTTCTTTCATCATTTATCGCAACCATATTTTAATGTTTTGCCTCGTTTGAGTTCAGTTATTTTGAACGTGTAACGAACAAAAGATTCATTTCGAAATTAGAAAAATAATATTTCAAATTATCGAACTTTAAGATAAAACTTGATTTTTTAAATGGATAAATAACTGAACCATATTTGCTTCGTTACAATCCAAATTGAAATTGAAAGCCACTCAAACTTAAAAAACCAGTTGTATGGCGTTCCTTCGCATCGGGAGTCTTTAAAACTAAATTGCGTGTTGTCCTTATATTATACATCGAGGGCGGAAAGATGTATATTATATTTCCAAATTTTATATGAATTGAATAAAGAAGTGTCCATTTAACAGCTTCTCTCTTTTGGTTGTCCAAAGAAGAGACTGTCAACAGGAGTTGTACAATATTAGAAGGACCAATAGATTAGAAAATTGAACACATTATAGATGTTTAATTCATTATCTATACCGTTTTTATCTGGAAATCAATAAAATAAAAAAATAACCTGACGATAATAATTAATGTTATTAAGATGCGTTTCTTAGGTCATTTTTGCTAGTATATATTCACTGTGCATCGTGATACTCTGAGCTCTTATTTTTGATTTCATACCAAATATATTTCTTCGTTCCTCTAAAATTATCTTGAATTATGTTATTCATCAATTAATTATCTTGGATAAAATATAACGCACCCTAAATGAAAGAAGCTTGTGTAAAGTATCTTCATGAAATAAACTCAAGAAGCCAAACCGATTTTACGCTGTTTTGTGGACCATACATCTTTACTGTTTAATTTTCTTCTCGTTTTATTAGATTAGTTATCATCGGCGTAATAAACATTACGTATGCAGCATCGAAAGCCATTTACTTCTCATTTACACTTATAGTCGTTTTTTCCGGTATATCGGTACCGCTTGATCTTTACTTCTGCAGTTTTGTTATCTTCTCGCGTGTAATAAAATAGTGTAATGAGCTGGAAAAAATATATAAATGAAGTACGCTTCTGAATTATGAACATCACACACACACATACACACACACACACACACACACGCGCGTTCGCTTCTTGTAATTCTTCTAATTACCAACTTAAATATCTCCGCGTTAACGTATATAACCTCGTGGTACGCTTTATTGACTCGTCTTTTTAATATCTTTACGCGTCATTCTCCAGCGACGAATAATTTTATAGGCGACTTAATGAGAATAAATGAAAATATTTATGACGCGATAATTTAAAAAAAATTCTTTTGAACTATTCATGGCTAAGCTATATGTTAACATGTACAATTATGTTAAAAGAAGATTGCTAAACGTAAATATATATTTTTTTAATTATATAGCATTTCATAAATATTCCTTTAGCAAGATCGTAAGAATTATGCTTAATTAATGAGCTAATATTTTTGAAAATTAATAAAATCACATTTAATCGCTAACCGCTAATGATAACCTCAACTAATGAAAATCTCTTATCTATCCGTTTGTACTTTCCCCTTTGATTTTTTCAAATGCGCACAGTATATGCTTTAAATGAGTACACAAAGAGAATCAAACCACGAAATTACTATATCAACATTTTGGCTCCATTTATCCGTGAAGAATTATTCACCGCCATTTGCCTGAAGCGATTCATATATTTCACTCAAACGAACGGAACGTGTATACCTATAATGCTATTACCATCAGGTACGTCGATAAATTCAAAATAGCTATATATCCTACAAGTTCCGAAAGAAGAAAAAGATAGCCTATCGTTGTATATGTCTGTATCGAAGTCTCTATCCAATATTTCAGGCAGGGTTATCTCCCACGACTCTCGGGAGAAGCAAGTTGCCGACGAAGAATGGAAAGTAACTGTTTGTTGTCCGTCGCAGGCCAAGATAACTTTGAATTTTTCGCATCTAATCGCGTCCTGTTATAACCAGTAATGAGGAATAGTAAGTGAAATTTAAATTGAAAGGAACGAGAAGTATTATTAAACGTATATCCTTCGATATGCCATATTTAAAGAATCATTTACCAGCATTGTTATCAAAAATGTACTTCATCATGAAACCACTGACTTTGTAACTGTTAAAAACTTCTGTTAAATACATTTCAGGAAAAAAAATCATTTATTTTACATTAGATGTAGGAAAATGTTTCGTCGTATCAAACGTTTTTGTTACATCACTTATAGTCAATAAAGTGTAACATCATCATTTTATATATGAGAGGTCGAAATGTTAGCCATTATACAAAATTTGAATCGTTTACAATAGATGCTGGAAAATATTTCTAATTAGTAATCATTTATTTTCATTAACGGGGATTCGATCAATATATGAAGTTTAAAAACCCACTTGTAGCATTGTTATATTATTTTCAATAATGTAAGAGTAGTTCATATTGTATGTCATTTACGAACTTTCAAAGTTTGATTCCGTAGAACATTTATTGACATCGTCATTACTGAAATATTAGCAATAGAAATATAGTTAAACTTATTTATACACAACTATATTTACATTAGTAACATTGTTTATCAGCAGAAGCAGTAGGTCTTATTCGTACGTTATTATAAATTATTAATATTAGTATAGAAATACGTCATCTCAGTTTGTCCGCATATATACCTAGTGTTAATATTGAAACTAATTGCATATGGATATTTTCAATGTTTTCGTAATATTTATATCAACAAGGTGCACTACGTAAATAATGGATGAACCTACTTTTACTTTTACTTTTATACTTTGAGTAAAAATAGAGGCACACCCTTGAAAGAGAAAAATGTCACTCCTATAGAATGACATATTACTTTCAA
Source organism: Trichopria nigra (assembly GCA_030522945.1). Classification (NCBI taxonomy): domain Eukaryota; kingdom Metazoa; phylum Arthropoda; class Insecta; order Hymenoptera; family Diapriidae; genus Trichopria; species Trichopria nigra. The sequence goes on along the minus strand of JAPYZR010000133.1, from coordinate 19,114 downwards.
ATGAATGAAATTTTCAGTTTTAATAATAAGTGGCTCCACGCGAAATTCCGAGATTGTCTTATAACCATGCGCAAGATTTTTTCAAACAAATTTTCATAAAAGTACAGAGAAGGGTAAATTCTAAATTTAATGGAGTAACGATTGTTATGAACTCTCTTTAAAAAGTGATTTTTTTAAGTTATAGAGTGAAAACTTTTGAAAGAATTTCACTCCAAGAAATTTAAAGGGGTTGTTCTTATTTTCTAGATTGTTTGGGAATTGAAGATACGAGTCTTGTCAATATTAAAAAGATTGCATTTTTAAGAAAGAAAATGACATTTGTTATTTTACCGGTAAATAATTGTAATTTTTTGGCTAAGGTTACATAACTTTAACCTAATGTATCCACTTTAGAATTTCTTCTATATTAAAAGAAAAAAAATACAAATATACAAAAATATAGAATTAAGTATAAGAAAATGCTTTATGATTTCTTACAACTAAAAATGTTTGTCTATTGTACACCTTATATTCATATAAATTTTTATAATAATGCAGTAACGTATATGGATGGGAGCACATATTTGCTGTTATTTCTTGTAGTGTACTCCATTAGCAAGTTACACCGTGATTACATATTCTAAAAATATGCTCGATCGTGTAAATCATTCGTGGCATACATATACCATGACAGACTACAAGATATTTTAAATCGTTAATTATTATATATTTTTTTCGAAATTGAAATTCTTCTTATCCGTTAATTTTTTTCTTTAAATGAAATGATTTTATACAATGTTTCGTGGATAAGTGATATTTATTACTAAGATATTAAATAAAATGTTCGAATGACGTTTCGACCGTATATTTGTGGTCCTCGTGAGAAAAAATTATTTTTCTGCAATAAATTAAAAAAAATTGTTATAGAGACAAAAACTTGTACATAATAAATTGCAAACTTAACACATCCAATATAACAATTTAAAACGCCGACGTGAATTAACATTTTCAAAAAATAACCTTATTAACAAAATAATTATTCCTCTTACCTTAAAATATAAGTAGATAAAATTAAGTCAAGTAGTGAAGAAAAATGAAATATTTGTCAATAAATTAACACCTAACAAAATGATAAAATAAAAATAAGTAAAGAACTAAAGAAGAATAAAGAAACAATTAACTAAAATTATTTAAACACGCACTGACTTAATCAAACGCTGATTAATCAAAGATTTACGAGATAAGGATATATTGAGACTGAAAATTATGTTTGACTCTACAAACGAAAAACAATATACATAAAATTCCAAACTGTCAACGTAAACAATCGGTGAATGTATAATAGGAAAAATGTGGAATTTAAATAGACTTTATATAAAATTCAAATTTAAAATTCAAAAAAATCTTTTAAATCCATAGCATTTAGAATTTAAATTTTAATAGTAAAAAGTATGTTTCAGGTAAATGAGATTTTCTCAAAACGAATATTAACTGCATTATTTTTGCACTTAATGCAATAATTTTCTATTTGTTTACGTTTATTTAAGTTATGTTCTATATATAGCTACAATTGTAATATTTTCATGAACAAAATCATGTATTAATTCTGCGTAACGTTAAACCAGTATAATTCTCTAATTTTCCAAAAAATATTTCTTTTATGTTCAGAAATTCTCTTTTTGAGTAATCTACTTGTTTGTCATGTATAATAACCTTTGCAAAATTTACATTTAATTTTATAAAGTACACCAATTAATTCTAAAATATCTTTAATAGGTTTAATATACCACTTATATTAATATTAAAAGGTTTATGAACAATTCTGATTTTTTGTTTAGAAAAGGTCTTTTTGATTTTATCAGACACACCTGTTATATATTTGGAATATTAACTGTATTAAGAAATTTATCATATTTACGTAAATTGATTGAAATGTATAATTTATCAACGCCTTTTTTGTCATTAATTATATTAATTATATTAATTATAGTAGTTACTTTTTGTCAATTTTTATCTAATAAGATTTGTTTCGAAATTTTAAAATGTTTTTTCTCTAAATTTCCCATCACAAAGCTCAATAGCCCAATCTATAATCCCATACTGATCCAATTTTTAACAAAACGGGTATGATTAGAATAAAAATTCAAATATTTACCTGCAAAAGTCTTTTTATGAAATCAATCAATTATTATATATTTTAATTCTCACATTTCGAAGTTTTATTATTATTTGTACCTTTGTATTAAAATTTATTCTGAAGTTGTCCACCAATGTGACGTGTCATTGTTTAATTATCAAATAGCAAATTTGCAAAATTTCCAGCGGGAAGTTTTATACTTTAAGACACGAAATTTAATCAATGAACGAAGAGCTTCGTATGTGTTATATCGCTGCGTGGCTTCCGGGTCGAAATCGAAACGATGGGAAAACGATTCGTCGAACACCTTTTATATAAAATATGCGGGAAACTTTCGAAGAGTGACGACAAACCTCGCAGACGAGCCGAAGGTCCAAATTGACCGTAAAGTGGCACGACCAAGAAGGTCGTAACTTGAGTTATGGCTTTATAAAATTGTACTTATGCAGTGGTTTGAATAAGCCTTAAATTGTGTTTTAAGAGCGTTTTGTCGTTCTAAAGGCCCTGCAGATCGTTAACTCGACTTGGAATAATTTAAACGTCAAATTGATGCGAGTTTTTAAGTGCCTACACTCAAAATTTTTTAAGCTTAATCTTCACTTAATCTAGAAGTGTGCGGTAGTATTCCGATTTTCACGTCTCTTCTTATCGTAATGCGTACGGTTTAATTTTCTAAATGGAATAAATAAAACCTCGTTTTATAGAAAAGTGATAGCTTGCCTATTCTACAACAATTACGAAAGTCAGCGATTGGATTGAAAAAAAAAAAAAATATCTAAAATTGATTTTGAAATATGCGATTGTTTAATTTAATTATAGGCTGGTAAATTTAATACAAATTCTGTAAAAAAATACTTTTAATAGATTTTAATGATTGATTCATTTTTATAAGGATATATATACGATTTTTGCTATAGGATATATTTGCTATTTTACAAATTTTAGTTGAATTTTCAATATATTCTGTGTCACAAAATGTTATATTTTCTACAATTTGTTACATCTGTATATAAGTAAAATAACCGTTTCATTTTTACATTGAAAAATGTACGGAACTAAAAATATGAACATTCGAGGGTGATTATTCAAATTTATAACGCACATATATGAATACATTGCTAAAGTATATATCACGTGCATTTTATCGAGGGAATTCCAGATAACACCTCGAATCCAAAAATATTATACCGTCGTATGTAATTTGCATCTTTACGGACGTTGTCATGTCGTTTCATCTATTAATTCATTGGCGACTCATTAGTCCGATATTCAAATTATTCCATAAATTAGATCAGCCAGCAATGATCGCTGAATAAATTATGCAACATTATAAAATATCTAATAATTAGTGTCAGCAAAGTATTAATTATTAATGTTATATCGAATGAATTAATGTTTAAATGCATTTATCAAGCGCAAAAATTATGAAAAAATATTATATGATTTTCTCTATTGGACTTAGAAATTTTTTGCAAATAGAATTTATTCATTTCTCGATAACGATCGAGAAAAAATAACGATTTTATATAGTTTTAAATCCTGTTTAGTCGCGACATTTACTTTTTTAACGAAAATCATTTTTTGACATTGAAGTTCTCTAAAAAATCTGATTTTTTTTTATTTTAAATCATTCGTCCACTCTCGAGATAAGGCAATTTTAATTATTTAATCGAAGATTGCTAACGATTGATGTGAATAATAAATCTAAAATTATGATATGTTATTGTTTTATTTTTGTTGCAAATTAATCGACAACTATACAATTTTGAACAGGATTTAAAATGAGAATATATATATCAATCAAATTGTAGTTTTAGATATGTTTTCGTTGGAAAATTAATATTACCTATTTCTATCAGACTTTTAATTATTTTCGGTAAATTTCATAAGTACGCGGACATAAATATTCAGTAGTTGCCGTTAGCGTATATATATTCTATACGACAGTCGCTAAATAACATAAACTTGTCCTTTTATATCAAAAACTATAATAATAAATATAATTAAATTCTATCAATTATAGTGAAATATCATAATGGATTTTCGTTTAATTTTATATACATAATCGACATTTACAGCAACTGGTGCCGAAGGCCGAACGTTGAAATTGGTGTTTGATGATGAAAATTTTACCCTTCCTTTTAAGTTTTAAAAATGACGAAAATATACTAACTTTAATTTGGACGATAATTTATTATTTGAAAAACAATTTTTGTCGTATAAAAAATCGTATTTTTAAATAAAATTATATGTCAGCTTTTAGTCGTCAATTCTATATACAACTATATTGATAAAAATGTGTTTCTGTTATATCCTTAAAATAATATGACGTACTCTGTACATTTGTTGGAGTGAAATTTCAATTTTAATGAGTGAAATGTCAATTCCTCGTATACATTGTATCCAAAAAGAGGTTACACAAGAAATTCTGCCAGTTTGTTTCCGAGTTATCGTGCAATGTATATCAAAATGTTTGAATCCTGTGTTTAATGTTTTTCGTCGATTTCGGTTTTATCTTTTAATCTTGATGCCTTTGTATTGGAATATTGTATTGGATTATTGTGTCTTATATTAAGACATTATGATATATACCTTATATCATAATATAATAAGATATATTATTATATATCTTACCTTAATATATAATAATTATTTATCTTATTATATATTTATGTTATAAATATATAATATATATTTGAATTATTCATTAACTTTATAATAATTATAAAGTTATATAATTATTTTATTATATATAAAATAATTACATTTTAATATTTTTTAATATGTTTAAATATTAAAATATTAAATGTTACATCAATAATAATTAATGTAATTAATAATTAATTAAGTTGTGAAATATTACAACTTAATATTACAATTAAGTTGTAATATTATTATTACACCTTAATAATAATGTTAACGAAAATAATTTTATTTTACAGTGAAATATCATAATTATATTTCACAATATAATTTATTGTGAAACTTTTCATTATATTATGAATTATATTATGAATTAATATATTAATTTTTTATTGGAAATCGATATTCCAATATTTTATTATACTTGTACTTGTAACGTACAATAAAATATGATATATATCTTGTATAAGATATACGTACAAGCTGTCTATCTTGTACGCACAAGTTGACAAATAAAAAATGTTTTATTGGGTTTTTTAATTCATTTTGGTCTGAAATGTGAACATTCGACGAAAAAAATAGGGAGTAATTTCTTTTCCCCACAGTGACCAATCTTAAAACTTTGTCCGACCGAAGCGAGGTGCAGGTCGAAGTATAATAACATTTTTTTTATAAATTATACAAAAAATAATATTTATTTTTCGTTTTAATGTTTTTTTTTTCAAAATCAATAATCCTTTTCCCTCTTTTGTCACCATCTACCATACCGCCAATAATAATATATCGTAAATCTACGATGAACTATACGTTCTATCAAGACAAAATTTTCAAAGTTTATTATCATGATAAGTGGAAAAATGTAACTAAACACAATGCATGAAAAAATATTGCCGCTCATTTTACCTTTTGTTTATTGTTACGCGTAAAATTTAGCAACACCAAAAAAGAGGAAGCCCGCAAAATACAACACGTGTACATACATATATATATATATACATATGTGTATGTATGCCAGAAACGGTCAGACGTAATAATTAATATTTCACAAGTCGTCGAATTAAGTCGAGGCTGATTGAAGTCGCGATTTGACTAATTGAAGCCCCGATTGAGCCGTAGCCGGGCAATTAGAACCGACGACCGTCGCGATTTCCTCCTTTCCCTTTCGAAGCGAAAAAGTCGCGCTCTCGGAGCACTTAATTAAGTTCCGCGTGTCGAAGTCGACTTGGTTCAATCGGTTCGCCGATGACACGCTCGTGTGCTCGGAAGCCGCATAAATCGAGATCGAGATTCATTCCGCGCCCCGCGATCCCGAGACCGAGATCGACGTTGACCGCTGCAGCCGGAGGATTCGAAGGCGCCAATTATGCGAGCGATGAGTCCACGTCGTGATTCGAGATTCGACGGCTCGATTAAAATCAGTGGCACGGCCGTGTCGGCCGTTTTTTGCTCACGAGCATATCTTTAATTCAGTCCTCTTTATTGGGAAGCTTCGTATTTCGAAGCGGACGGGCTTCGTCCCACCGCGCACGAAAGTGATTTCTAATTAATTGCCTTTTAATTGATTATATATTCGCCCTTTGTGAGATTCACTGAAATCAATTTATTCCTTATTTTATTACGATTCGCGTTTATTTTTACGATTTCATATCAATCTCGACTCGTTATACTGATTGCATTGTAATTAGAGAATAATTAATTTCATCACATATAGAATGTGAAAAAATATATGCGTATAATCATTTCTGATCGAGGGTAGTGTTACTTGAAATAGAAAACGACTATCATAAGATTTAGCTGACATTACGTAATGTGACAAATATGCGTAGTTGATAATGATGAATTATTTTGGGTTGGCCCTAGCTTCCAATTTGGATATATTGCGATGAGGGTCCATATATACCATATATCGATGGTATGGCATCGTAAGGGCCAATCAAAAAATATTTCATCAACCATCAATCGGATCAAATTTTGAAACAGGACTTTTTTACTTAAAATTGTGGGAAGAATCTTCCATATATACGTAGCCAAAAGAAGCAATAAAAATCGAGTTCGTTGACTTCGAATTCGAATTTATATCGATTGGAATTACATAAGAATTATTATTGATGAAAACCTGACATATAGATGTATATATATATGATGAACATAAATCAGCTTCTTATGTCACGTTTCATAAACGACTAGAAAGATAATTAATAAACGTAACGTTTAATGGAAATCAAAATATTATCGAATATTGAACAAATTACGATACGATTCAATTTATTTATCATTATATAATAATTTTCATGCATTCATAATTATTATTTATGCGCTTTCCGTATTTTTCTAGCACATTATTGAACGTGATGGATTTCTAAAACGAAAAAGTGAAAAATGGCCGAGTACATATGCAACACGAATCAATCATATTTTCATCGAATGCAGTTACATTTATTTCTGCGAATTGCGCTTTGTCATCGAGGATATATACAAAATGCGATTAAACTTTTTCAAAATCCTTTTACATTGATGACCTTCGCGCTCGTAAATCAAACATGTCCAAGCGAGACACTGAAACGAAAAACGCCAACGTTTCGCAACGATTAAATTGCATTTTTCGATGGCCATTGCGTAATATACGTTTTTATAGTTCTCGCAGAAAAAAATTCAATTGATACTATTTTTTTTTTTGTTTTTTTGTTTTTTCTTTTTTTGGTCAAAATTTTAGCGCGCAGCTTTCGATGAGGCTCGAAAATGAGCTAAAAATTCCGTGATTTTTTGACGTTAATGAATTAACTGAATTAATTATGAACGGACAGTCCTATTTTGACATTTTACTGCGTACTTCTTTCTATTTTATCCATACACTTATATCCATTTTTTTAAGTATTCTTGTATTTTACATTCCTTTTTTGTATTCCTTGTTTTATATATAGGGTATTCTATAATTGACTGATAATATAGTAAGGGGTGAATCGCTTTGCACAATTTTTTTTCGTTGTTTTGTTGAACGGGAATATTTCAAACTTCTAATCGTTCAATTTTAGAAATCCAACGACTATTGTATTCTATATATACAGGGTGTCCCAGAACTGGAGGATAAAATTTCAGGAAGCGATTCTTCATGAAATTTGAAATAAAAAAGTCCTTTACCAAAATTCGATCCGACGCATAGAATTTGAATGGCGAGCAATTGAAGTTTAGAAAAAAAACAATTGTTTTTGCAATAACTCGGCTCATTTTCAACCTATATATTAACAAGTGAAGGCGCATTTTAAAGATTTTTTGAAGCCTAACAATTTTCCTTTAAGAGCATTTTATCTGAGATGAATATTTCGCTAGTTATGGCGTCATAAAAGGAAAAATTTTCATTTTTAATGATGGTTTTTCGCGTCTAACTCATTCCGGTAAATAGCTAGCAAAATATCACATTAAAACAAAGTTGTAGAGCTTGAAGAGACGACGAATTTGCACCCTCACACGTTTCGTTTCGATAAAAAATGAGTCCGTGGGGAGACGTTAAATCTCAGAAAATTAGTGAAAAACGCGCTCCATCAATGTCAAATCCGTTTTTCGTCAATTTTTTAAGATTTAACGTCTNNNNTCCGTGGGGAGACGTTAAATCTCAGAAAATTAGTGAAAAACGCGCTCCATCAATGTCAAATCCGTTTTTCGTCAATTTTTTAAGATTTAACGTCTCCCCGCATGGACTCAATTTTTATCGAAACGAAACGTGTAAGGGTGCAAATTCTTCGTCTTTTCAAGCTCAACAACTTTGTTTATATGATATTTCACTAGCTATTTACCGGAATGAGTTAGACGCAAAAAAACCGCAATAAAAGGCAATTTTTTCCCTTTATAAGGCCATAACTAGCGAAATATTCATCTCAGATAATATGCTCTTAAAGAGAAATTGTTGGGCTTGAACAAATCTTTAAAATGCGCCCTCATTCGTTAATATAGGTTGAAAATGAGCCGTGTTATTGCAAAAACAGTAATTTTTTTTCTAAACCTCAATTGCTCGCCATTCAAATTCTATCCGTCGGATAGAATTTTGGTACAGGATTTTTAGACTTCAAATTTCACGAAGAATCGCCTCCTGAAATTTTATCCTCCAGTTCTGGGACACCCCGTATAATTCTGAGTATTTATTTAGAATATACAATTGTTCATCATTTCCTCAGTAAATTAAGAACTGTATCATTTGTTTCATTTTAGCACGTTACTTTTTTGAAGATTGTGGATACCTCGGCTTATGATTGGACAATTTTTATTTTATTTTATTTTTTTTAAGTCGATGACGATTTTATTCAGTATGAAATTTCAAGTATTTTGATTATTTATTTATAATATCATTATGACACATTGTCTTTAATAAATTGAACAATATATAAGATTTCTTAAATTTAACATATTACTTCGACCCATATCATACAGTATTGAATTCGGTCACTAGAAAAGAAAATGATCAAATGTTTCTTCATCAAATGTCCATTGTTTCACATCATAATGGACCTAACAATAATACAAACAACAAATTTTCCAACTTTTGCTTGAATTAAAAAAATCAATTACTACATTTCCGAGTATTTAAAATACTCATTCATGATTTTCCTCAATAAACTATGAAAGATACAATTTTTTTTATGGTTAGCATATATAATTTCGTTGAAGATTGTGGATATCCCAAAATTGATCACTTTAAAGACAAACCGATAACGTTTAGATTCGATATTTTTCCCGTAAATTTTGAGTCATTAATCAATTATTTTTTGTCACTAAATTGAACAAGTTACACCTTTGTAATGTTTTTCGTTATAATTTTTTTTTGGCCTGGCCCCACCATTCTTGTATGGACATATATCCCAAAAAACTAATCAGCTCTATAAGCTGAGCTAACGTATAACTATAGTCCACGTGCATTTTTTTACAATCATTTTCATTCGTGAGCTACAGTGCGTAATAAGATAACAAGGGTCAGACATTTTTTAATGCACTTTTAGGTTCATCATGATTTAAAACGTAGGCATTTGATGAAAAATATATGGTCATTGTTTTTTTTCGAATGACTGAATAATAACGATACTTATAAATTTTAATTAAATATCTTATTTATAACAAAAGTCTCGGTATATTAAAAAACAAACAAAAAAAAAAACGACTATAAACACCATCAAAGTTAACGATGATCGTACACACGAATATGATACTATACATTAATATCCCCTTCCCGCGAGACTTTCGCACCTTGATATTCAATTAAGAAAAGTACAGCCGTCATTTGCGATGGGAAACGAGATGCAAAAAAGGACGCGTAAACATCATCAATTTCGCGTTATTCCAGCAATTAACTTTGTCACTCACCCGTTGGCAGACGGTTGCTCTTTAGTTGGTGCTCGCAGGGCTGGCTGCGGAGTCGCGCGCGCGCCTCCCTGCGAATTAAGCGACGGATGCACGTGCACGCACTTATCGCACTTGTTACGGCACTACGGCACGCATGCACGCACGTCACTGCCGGTACCAATTACGCGCGTACACGCCAAAATCCGTACCTAGGCGCGCATCCGCAAAACGCTATCCGCACTGATGTTCCGGATGATGTCCCACGGGCACTGTGGTCCGGAAATGCACCGACGCGACCACTACTCCGAAACTCTCCCTCCAGGCTCCTAGCTCGAGCTGAAAATACGATTTTTTTCATAAAGTTTCATTAAGTCTTATTTTTGTTACTATTTTGTTATTATCAATTAATTCTGTGAAAATTTGTGCACATTTTAATATCGAAGACCCATTCAGGGGTAAAAAGTATATAGAATAGAAAAACTAGTCTTTCTTCGTTCTTCGATAAACTTAAAAAGAGCTCGCATAAAGAAGTACTTTAAAAAATGAGCTTGAAAACCGACTATATGGGAGGACATAAAGAGTACTTTTTGTACGCATTCTGCCCATCTTTATACGTCCGGTGATTGGGGAGATACAAGATATTGCACTCTCGTTTCATTTTTATCGATTATGACAGGAATAACCCAAGTGAAAATAAGAGGACTAAAAGAGTACTTTTTATACTTATTTTTTTCAAACTTTTTACCCTTGTTGGTTGGGTTAGATATAGAAGGAACGGTTAACTATTTTAGTTTTTAAATATTAGACAATAGAATAGGACAAAATTTCAGTTCCTAATCTAAAAAATTGAGAATGAAAAATCTTTACGTTTCTTTTTCTACTTAGGCATTTTTACTAAGAAATTTATGTGTAATCACGAAACATACAGGAAGATGGGTTGAAAATAGCTTGTCAAAAACACAAAACTACAGTGAAATTCGAATTTATATTTGATATCGCGTTTTTCTAGACCAATTCCTAATCAATTTGGTTGATACTTTATTCGTGACCGCCACAATTATACATACTACCTTCTAAATTTCTTAAAGTGAAACAACCCTCTACGATGAGTGAAAATTGAGACACTATTTCTAGAGTGACATTTCACTCCCACCGGAGTGTAAATTCGCCAACACACTCAAAAATAGAATGCAATTTATCTTGAGAAAGTGTGAAATGTGACACTTAAAGAGGGAAAATTCAATCTTGTAAAGCGAGTGATTCAATTCTCACACATTCTAGAGTGAAATTTCACTCCAAGAAATTTAGTGAGTGCATACAACCAATTATCATTAACAGATAATAAATTTTTGAAAGTAGCCAACGCGTTATGGCCGAAGCACCTGAACTTTTTTTTTTATTACCTACCGACCGCACTGCCGAGATTATCTATATGGTTTTAAAATTTTTAAGATATGCCGCGAAAAAGATCAGATTGCACATGCGTAATATTAATAAATGCGTTTTTTACAGGATGTTTACAACTGGATTATAGTAACTATTCGCAACGTCTTCATTAATAAATATTTCGAAAACATTCAATAAATTGAATTGACTTCAAAAAAATGTTTTCAAAAAAACTGCACCAAAAAGTCAAATTTTTGTATGATAGAATGACATTTATATTAAATGGCAAAATTACAATTTTCAAAATTCTTGATTATGTTTATTCAAATTCTTATACACCTGATTGTGTCAACCTGTTGCGTCGACGAGAAATAATTGTCAGAATTCCATATGTAACAAATCTCAATGACACTATATGTGAATATAATTTAACCGTTTGTTACGAAAAAAGATTTTTTTAACTCTGCGTGACAATAGAAACTTACTAGGATCAAATTACAAGTTAAAACTGTATATACGGACATCCATATAATGCTACTCAAACATAAGAAAATTTAATTAAATGTACATCAACAATTTAAACAAATGTACAAATTTCCGCTTTCAACTTTGGTAATTTCAAAAAGACAGAATATACAGCTAAAATATGTCTTTCGTCATTATTTGTGAATATTAAAGAAACATATACGGAAAAAAAGTATTGTTGGAATAACCATATAGTATATTTGACTCAAGCATTCTCCTGGTTGACACGATCATTTCTATGGTTGATACAACCATAATATGGTTGTTCCAACATTACTTTTTATTTTATTTGAATATCTTTTATTACTATATATATTTTCCAAAATTAATTATAATCAGTACAATACCCCCCAACAAAAAATTTTAAAAAATCCCAAAATTAATAGTAAATAGTATTTCGAAACAAAATTTTATTCACACTTTAAAATCATAAGAAGATCCATTAAAAAGTAAGCGGTTGAATTTGAAGATATAATATGCTCGCGAGTACATAACTACACATATATATACGAGCACAATTTGAATGTATATTAAGATAATCAATTTTCATTGATTTCATTTTTAATGATCAAGCGAGACATTAATAATATAATATAATAAAAATACTCGGATATGAAATCGCTTAAGCTCTACTTTAATTATATGTCACGAGTTTATATTCGACTTTACAGATATTCAGTCTGTAATTTAATATTATGCGTAATAAATTACAGAGCGATTCATATTCTACCCCGCGTGTAATAATGATATATTTGGAAATAAAAGACCGAATCATTTCAGTTTTCGTTCTGATGTTCAAGCATTTGATGGAACAGTGTAATTTGTGTAATTATTTTAAGTCTTGATGGATTTGTAGCTTCTTTAACATTCCCTTAGATTTCTTTGGCAATTGTAAAATTAATTTTCCAGTTTTCAAAATACGTTAATGCGAAAATTTATTACAGGCAATAGGTTTTTCTAACTCTTATAAATATATAATACATATCTGTATTTATCTTTGTTTACGTTTTATTAGAAATATTAATAATGACATGTTAATGTACAATTAAAATTATGTGTCCATCATCATATGTTCAGGCGAACTGAAATATTCGATGGTATATATATATGCAAGTGATAAGATTTAATAATCTTATTATGATGAAAATTCATGTATAAATAAGTGAATAAAAGCCATACAAATGCAGTTCGCGGAATTGAATCTAATTAAAACCTTAACAACCCCGCGTAAAAACTGGGAAGCAACTGATCAAAGCGAGAGCGACAAGTGTTCGCGATTGTAGGACGTACAAGTGAACCGGACGAACCAGTATATATGTGTGTTCTTATAAGATCGGCATGTAATCAGTATAGTTACTTCTGTTGGAAATACTAATCATGAAATGATCCAAAACGATGTTACCATAAAAGCCGACGTTGCATAATTCACGACTCTATAAGTCGCCGATTACTGGAATTCAAAGTTGATTTATCAATGAAAATAAACTTATACGATGTGACCAATCGATCGCGTCTAATTGCAAAACGAAACGGGGAATTTCTGGAAATGAAAATACTAACAATCAAGATCCGAGAAACAAAGCAATCCGCAATGCTGTTCTTGAAAGGTAAATTTCAAAATGTCGAATTAACCCGAATGAAGCTCTCTCGAGAAAGATAACCGGAACAGGATTCAACGCGATAAATCCTCAATCAATCAAGCGAAGAATCGCAGGCGAACAAATTTTATATACAAAATCGTTGTCTATATATCTTATAGAAGGTACCTGTCAAGAATAAACATGAATGAGTGAATACTACTGACGAAATTGGAATTGACAGGGGCGTTTCCTGGAATGTACGCATTCAAATTAATGAACGGATATTATACTTAAAAAAACCAGAAAATCTAGTAAAATTTCATTCATGTATTGAATTTATCAAATAGCCTATTCTAGAATGTCGATTTAAATGTGAATTAATTTAAGAACACACGGCATGGCTGTATGCTCGTTAGGGAAAAATATGTTATTCGAAAGTATCTGAGGATTTTTACCATTGCAGACTTCCAACGGCACCTTTTCAATAAGTTTTTTAATACCAAGTACTTTGGGGTTGTTAATAATATAAAAAACTGCGAATAAATTTGAAAATATATTATTATAATATTATTATAATTATTATTATATAATATATCATAGTTCATTATTATTACATTATATCGTTATTATACCCATATTTTGACCTTTAAGTAAAAAATCTCTCAATGGAAGTCATTTTTTCTAGCAATGTATTAGTTTACAGTTTCCAATTAAGTACACGAACTATAATATTAAGTCGTGTAAAACACAGATGTCATTACTACTATATAGTAACTGCTTAATTATTAGCAAATTTCTTTCTTTAAGGATAACTATGAAGTATGTACTACATAAATGACGTAACTTCTGTACTGATGAAATCGATTTTGTCAGTTTTATTTGTTAAGACTTGAAAACTTGCAAACAAATAAAGAATTCTTTAACTGCGTGTCAATTCAACTTAGAAAAATTAAAAAAAAAAAATGACAGTTTGGTTGTTAATTACGACATCATCAATCAATCAATACGTACAATATATACACAATTCTAGTCAGTACTTAATAAACAAAAAACCAAGATACATATAAGATAAAATATTTTCAAATCATCAAAAAAGTTTTCATTGTTTTATTTAACCAAATGTTCATTAATGTAGAATGAAAAATAAAATTAATTTCTTTTATAATGAATATATATCATGATATTTTAACTTCTGTTCAGTTAGTTAGAAAAGATCGTTTGGTTATATAGATTCCCCATTTTCCATCGAGTCTCTATAAGCCACTTGTTTATTATTACAGACCGAAAATAGAGAGCGGTGTGGAATAAGTTTCCGTAAAAACTATTTTCTTTTTTCGCATATATATACGTAAAACGTTGTAAAACATTTGATGAAGTTAAAGCGAATAGAATAATTTCTTCTTATCACTAAATTCATTATTTTCGCTCGTCCTTCGAGACATCCAAATTTCATTGTAATTAAATATTATATTTACTTCGTCAATAGATAATTAACATCAAAAAACAAAAAAATTGTTGTCTTACACCTTGGAAGATTTATTTTGCCAAATAATCAAGATAACTTTTGTTTTTTTAGACATTAAGTATTAAAAGTATATTCTTTAAGAGAGGATCTATTTTGAAAGAAGATTCTAAATTTTCTGAAGCACCTCTCAAACAAATAATAAATCTTTTAATACCGTATCGTAAATGAATGCTTTTAAGAGGCTTATTAACAGGTAGTTAACAGGTAGAAGTTTCACTGAAATTCTCTGTCGAAATTTATTTTTTCATTTTTTAAAATAAGCTTTATTTATAGGACTGTCGTTATTACTTCAATTTTTTTTTTTGAGTTATTTAGATTTGAATAAACTGATTAGAAATTTAACGTGTTAGATTTTTCCATAGTTTTAAATTAAGGACTTAATTCGCATTAATTTGAAATTATATTTTGCAAAATTGAAAGTCCCGTGAATTTTAAATAGTTGACAGCGAATTGACAATTAACGAATTCAAGATATTTTAATAGACTATCAATGTGTGTAAGTGTGCGTGTGTTTCTTTATTTGTATTCTTGAAAAAACGTATCTATACATTACTAAATGAGGTTATGGCAATTTTCTGGCTCCGACACTTTTAGCGTATAGACGCCTGAAAAAATGGGCAGAAACTCGCGTCATTTTCTGTTAGGAATATTTCAGATGTAATCTATGTTTCTTCGACTGAAAAAAATAAGCCGCTCTTTTAGAAGATAAAGTGTCACTCTTTCATAGCTAAAATTCCTCTTCTTCAAGAATCAGTTAAATGCATTCCACTCTTAAAAAAATCGAAATTTACTCTTGAAAGGAGAGAAAAAAAATGTTGGGTTTATATGAGAATGATGTGAAAGTTTATTTAAAAAATGTAGTCAATGCAAAATTTGAATATGTATATTTAAACGTACATCATATAATAAGTAACATTATTAACGTAACATCTTTTGTCTATGCAATATTCAAGCTACGAAATAATTATTTGAATATTACATTTTGAAGTTACCTGTCTACCCTGACAAATAATACAAATAACATAAAAGGTTTTTTTTTTTAATAACTGCGTAATATTCTTGATATTTAAAAAAAATCAATTCGATACTTTTGTTGTTGGCCTTTTAATTAAATTAAATTTCATATATATAATCTGTTTCTTTCAATATTGCATCTATATTATCTTCGAGTGACAATTGCACTGTGACAGAATTTCCTCCATGTCAAAAATTAAACGAACCTGTTGAACTAATAAACTTTGCATTTAAAATGGAAAACAATTCAATTTTATTAAAAAGCAGATACTTTCTCACTTCAAGGCGGAATATTTAATTATAACTAGAAATAATATCTGTATACTGTGATGAATAACACGAAAAAAAATTTTTATGAAGCGATAAATGAATCATTTAGTAAAATGGTAAGTGAATTTTAAAGTCGTCATTCTCAAACAAAAATTGATTTGACACTTTTCTAACATCATGCAAGAATATTTCCTTCGTTTATAAAAAATATTACTTGGACATTATTCGAGAAAACATCAAATAAAGGAAATTCCCCAATTGACCAATACTGCACATCTAAAGAAACCTTCCAAGAGTTTTCAACTGACTAAACTGAAATTTCTTTGTGAAATTTTATCAACAGAACGAAAAGTTATAAACTCGAAATTTCAAGAGACATTTAATCCGTTCGAATCGCATATTCGATAGAATCGACCGATAGAATTCCAACATTTGAAACTTGGAAACGTTTTTCGAAATTTCAACTTTAGTGGAACTTGTGTTCAAGATTTCGAAAAAATGTTGAGCACAATCGATAGAAATTCGAGATAAGTCCGAAAAACAAATTTCTTCAAGAAGTAACTGTGACAGTTCTACTTTGGATTCGTTGTGTCTTAAATCTTAAATTTGACACCAAATCGACTGCAGATTGTAAACTTTACTCCAAGGAAGTTGGAGAATCAAATCACGATGCAAATTATATAAAAAAATAAGCATATTGTCTTGAAACGCCCTCGGCTGTCACAGGCATTTATTGATATACACTGAGCGTTTGATTGAATCATCAGATAAGTATCGTAGCTTCCTATCAGAAAAATCGCACTCGAAAAAAATCTTACGTCAATAAATCCAACAAAATGTCAACGTAGCTCGTACAAAATTACCAAAACTATACCGATCGCACACGGTCGAAAGCTGAAAAACCTAATAAGGTATAATAATACCCCAGTATCGACATCCTTATACCAAAAACAACATCCAAAGAGAGATTCATCCCATTGCAACGTACGTTTTCAAGAGAAAAGATCAGGTGCTGATATCCGACGGAGTATCGTTGGTCAGTAGGTGAGGTGCCGGATCGCGGGACCACCGTGGAGTGTCGATCAGGTGCACGATCAGAATCGAGGTTGTTGTTGTTGATGCTGCTGCTTCGGGGGGGAATCGAGATGTACCGATGCGGTTGCGTTGGTCGGTCGGTTGCAGTGCGATGCGTGCACGCGAGGCGCGACACCGTAATTACGTTCTGTCGTTGATGTTGACGGCTCGTCTCCGCGGCGGGAAATCGCCGATGAATATGAATATCGATCCTTGCGGTCTACCTCGGGGAACCCCCCAATGAGGCTATCACCGAAGTATCGCAACGACGGAATCGCGAATCCCGGTACACACTTTCTTATAAGAGGGGCTACTATATACTCGTCGGTTCACTATCGCTCGGTGCACACTGCGTCGGTTGCGCGCTTTCAAGCGCGTCAGCTGCTCGCCGCGGCTGCACTG
Source organism: Trichopria nigra (assembly GCA_030522945.1). Classification (NCBI taxonomy): domain Eukaryota; kingdom Metazoa; phylum Arthropoda; class Insecta; order Hymenoptera; family Diapriidae; genus Trichopria; species Trichopria nigra. Next base: position 1,251 of record JAPYZR010000133.1, on the reverse strand, counting down.
AATTCTCTGTTGTGACCACTGCTCTCTACGAGAGCTGGAGGAGAGAGAGACGGAACTGGAGCGACAGAGACGGCGAGAGGGTGAAGGAGTTAAGAAGAGAAGTGGAAGGATGAGAGGCGAAGAGGAAGAAAACACAACGACGACAAGGAAGAGGACAAGGAGGTACAAAAGGAGGAGGAGAACGGGAGTATCGTTCGTATAAACAACTGACCGTCAGGAGGCGGGAGAAAAAGTGAGAGAGAGAGAGAGGGAGAGAGGGAAAGCTCGGGGGAGGGAACGAGGGAGATAGAGAGAGGGAGATGTTAATCGGGAGAGGCTCATTGCGAAGTGAGCGAACATCAGAATGGTTATGGAGCGGGGGTCGAACTCCGAGGGAGAGAGTCGATGAATTTATGATGAGGATATTTATATATATATATATACACATATAGTAATGAAAGAGAAAGAGATATGTGCTGCTAATAATTTCTTTATGTCTTGACCGACATCGTGTGAATTTTACGCACTCGTAGTCGAGAGATTGACGAAATGCAGTACCTCGGCCGTATATACATACATATATATTCTGGTAAATGGAAATGAGGTAAGTGCATCTGAAAACGTGTCCTTATACACTTTAGTTGATTTATTTCACACTTTGATATTAATATTTTTCAGGTTTTTTGCACTTGTTCGATATTGTACATTTTTATTGTCCTATAGTTAATAAGACGACTCGATGATTATAATATTGCAATAGTTAAGAATTTTTATTTTAATATTTCAAAGAATAGAATGTTTGTTGTATAATTGATAAATATATACTTTTTAAAATATTTAGAAATAAATTCAGAATCTTATGTACATCATGAAAGATATTAATTTTTAATCAATTTTTAGCACTGTTAAATGCCACTCGCAATCAATGTATCCTGAGAATGATTGATTACCTATTCTAGAATAAAAACGAAAATTCAAAATGGCTGATCTAATTTGATGAACAAAGAAATATACTACTTTTTATATTTAAAGAAAATTTGTACTTTGAAATAGTTTTGGGCCATTACGAATTTCATGTCACATTTTAAAAAAGCAAAATGGCGGCCTACTCGTATCCCATTTTTTGTTCGTCATTATTTTGTACGCTATTATTAGAGTGTCACTGAAAACAAAGTTTGGGGCTTACGGCAATAGAAAGTTTTAAAATCGTGTAAAAATCGGCATAGCTGTGAGAGCCATACTTATTGCTAAGGTTGCAAACTGTGTATTGTT
>JAPYZR010000132.1:0-47267 GCA_030522945.1 Trichopria nigra | reverse complement strand
TAAAATTTTAACTGCATATTTTGTATACGTTTAAGAAGAAGTACACCAAATTTGATCAAAATCTGTTTGTCAATTGCATTACCGAGAGAACTCCCTTAAGAGGTCAAAATTACAAAAACGGACTTTTCCGATATTCTTCCATTAAAATTGCATAATTTTTATTCTATAATATATTTTCTCGCATGAGAAATGATCATTCAGTTATGAAATCAGGAATATTCCTTTTACTTACGGGATATGTCACGAAACTAAAAATATGCAGTTTTATTATATAGGGAAATAGTTTTATATTTTCATACATTTTACGAAAATTCATGTTTACCTTTTTATGAAAAAATTTTCACGGTGCTTCTGATCGACGTCCTTTGTAATTGTCTATCAATGAAATATTATGCATGAGATGGAATTTCGGTAAACAATATTTTTTACTTAAAATTATGCGAAGAATCACCTCCTGCAATATTATCCGCGCGTTGTGCGTCACCCTGTATATAAATTTATGTCTTATTAGATATAACATTATTATACTTTGTCAACATTTTAACGTATTCATGTAGATTATTCTCATTTTACGTTATCTATGATGTTAATTAATAATATACGCGGCGCGCTTCATGTTCAAAATTGACGGTTTAAAGTCAGACGATAAAAATATAATATGTACCTGTCATCTGATAAAAATGTCAGGTGGTTAATCGCAACGACATACTTAACGTCGATACTTCCTGATTCAGATCTTAATAACCCGAACAGTGCAAAAAGAGTATGACAGATGTAATCTTATGTTATAAGATTACACCTGCGGATTTTGACTAAAATTTAATTGTTTATGTTTTAAAGTGGAACGAAAATTAATTAGTCGAGATGCCTTATTAAAACGTTTGTTATGTTTTCTACTTTGTAACACATAATAAAAATAATTCATCACTATCAAAGTTTCGTTAATTTTCTTCCTTTTCCTTTGTTTGAATATATGTTTCATCAAAAGTTGTAATTCTTACATTTTGCCGCACGTGTCGATATTTTAACAATTTATTCGCGTACATTCTTTTTATTTCCTTCTATTTAAAAAGTGTTTACTAAATTTCGGTTATTTCTATTTCTAATTGACGTTTTAGAAATAATTTAATTGCTTTCGATTTTAAACAATCGTATTTTTTAACGAACCATTATATTATCACCATTTTTATCTTTTAAGTTTTCTTTTCTCATCAGCATTTCAATGCTTTTAACTGTGTCATTAGTCATAAAATAGTAAAACAGATTTATGTTCAATTTTGATAAATGTAAAATATTTTAAACTTATTGCTATCTGGTTATTAAATTTGTTCGTTTTTAAAATAAATTTGTTTGCCTTTTTTTGTTTCGCGATGCAAACATTTCAAACGGCTCTCTAAGCAATTGTCAATTATCCGCGCTGTTCTTTTTAATTCATTTTCGACACTTTTCCTGTTCACCTTGTTTTATTCAAATATGACCGATTAAACAACCCAGTGAAATACCATGTCTATGGCGATTGTACGCTGCGAATACAGGTTTAATTTTGTAGTTGGGTATTCGGTATTTGTGTTGTGTATTTCTGGCTTTTACTGCGGCATCGAAGCGAAATATTTGATTGGAAGCAAAATGTAAATGAACGACTTTTTCTGTATGACAAAGACATTACATTTTTAATTTAGTGTATATGCTCTTACTTCATATCGCTACGTGATTATTTCTGTAACTCGAAATTCCTCTCTATTTGGGTAATAACCTAATTAAAACGATCCCGCGGGAAATAATTTAAAGCCGCTATTTGTCAGAATATCAATATATATGGTACAATAAATGCGCAACGAGTATTTTATTAAAAATACAATAAAGATGATTATTTGATTCAGATTTAAATATATTTGAAATTTAAATAAAACATTTCAATTGCAATATTGCATGTATCAAACAAATAAAAAATTTTAAAATTGCCAACCATAAATGGAAAACTTAATCAGATTTTTTAAAGCACATTAAAAAACGCCAAGTACAATAATATTAAAAATCGTTTAAAATTGAAATGGTTCGTCACAGTATATTATTTCCTTTGCTGCCTACTCTTCATTGAGTCGAAAAAAAAAGTTTTGGACTTTATCAACGTGATATATAATATTACATTACATTACCAACATTGAGGAAACCGAACATAAAGATGACTGGAGGATTGGTTACAAACCTGAAACAGACAAGAAGAACACACTTAATATATAAGTTTCATAGAAAAAAAAATCTTATTCAAACTTCCTGGATATTATACGTAACAATTAAAGCCAACAAAATATTTCATCTAAAATATACAAGTATCTAGTGAGAACAAACGAACGTCTTCCTGCTTATATATCGGAATTGTGATTCACGTATCAGTGTAGTATCCGTGCGATTAGGCGTCTTGGCGAAAATCGACTACATAGATGTGCTTAGGGCGATTATCAATTGCGCGAATAATATTGAATCTCTCGCAATACCATCGACGCCCACCATGAATGGCCTCTGAAATCGAGACCGCCATGCTCGAAATACTATCCTAATCGGCTCGAGAAACACGAGCGGCTACAATAATAATCGATGAGCCGCCATATAGTCGATCGGGAATTAGTTCCGTGCGAATAATTTTCTATTATTGAAACCGTAGTAGAGGGCAATGCGTCGATCTGGACACGTGGTGGAATCAACCCGGTCGTCGAAATCAGACAGCCAATAAATAGTAGATACGCAATTCGCGTCGGTGTTGCACTTTCGCACTCGCCGAATCCCATCGATCATTATATGCGAGAAGTGTCGACTGTCAAATGGGAACAGACATTTGATAACTGCTACAGTGCAGTAAAGAACAGATGCATAGGACGTTGCGCGAATGGCTGATGAATCTGCGTGATTACGCTCGTTGGTCGTAAGTCAGAGCGAAACTGACAAACCTTGCGTATATGTATACTTGAAGAATAGACGAATGATCGATAACTGCTGATTATTATCATATTCAGGTTAATCGTTGACTTGAGATCGAATAGCATTCAACAGAGGCCTTGACAATTTGTCTACATTGTACCAATCACAATGTGTTGCATTGCTGTCAGCTAAGAAATAACCTTATCGTTTTGTTTCGTGAAGAATGGCAATATTTACAACCTAAAACGATGTCAATTGATGGACAACAACTGACATCAGGACTTTCGGACCATTACCTACATCACTGAAGAACGTAATCTGCTTGTAATTTATCACATTCCTTTCATTATCTGTATGTACAAATGAGAACATAATTCAACAATCATTTGAATGATCAAGAGTGGATTTGAGCCCATACGATATGGAGTTTCCAAAGACCAATCGCAAATCAAGGCCACTGACCAGTGAGAAAGTGAGGTAATAAAAGGGAAAAAACGGAACAATGTAAAAAGGGGGTACGAGACAGAGGAGAGGTAGAAAGATATGTGGGTATGAAGTGACGGAGAGATAGAGAGAGAAAGAGAGGGGGAGAAGGCATCTTTACTTTAGTAATCGCCGAGTCCGCGGGTCGCATGGCGGCGAAAGGTAGCAAGATAAATCTCAGAATTTAATATCCTTCGAGAAGGTATGTAATATCCTCTTAAAGCCTCCTGCCTGCCGTCATCCTCCTCCTACGGTATAAGAGTCCCTTTTTGCCGAAAACTACGCTGAAGGTACAAGGCCATGTACTTATTTCATACCCCCGGACGTGGCCGTGTAAGATTGCCCTTACGGAAATATACCGGAAGTTTTACAAAATGTCTTTGATACTCTTTTTGAAACTTTATTATATTTATCAGTTGATAGCGAACAAATTGAGTTTTAGCAACCCTTTTTCATTTTAAGAACAATTTCAAATCAAATTAAAATTTTTTTTTTGTAAATTGTTACATTTCCATATCGCAAAAAATTAAGCGCATCAATTATGCTGAAGGAGATTTTTGACGAGATGTATAGATAAGAAGCGGACCAATCACTACTGGTGTAATTACGAAGTGGCTGTTAAAACTCCACGTTATTCCAGGACGAGCCGATCCATCATCATCGCACGAAAGGCGCAAAACACCGCACGTCACTTTTTTACAGGCTCATTTCATCCCTGGTTCAACATTCATGCAGGTCTTCACCTTCGACCCGGGAAAAGTTTCGCAATTAAAAAGTGGATTCGAAAAATTTTTGTTTCCATAAAAATGTCGGTATTAAATTTTCTTTCGAAATGTATAAAGATTTACGTTAGATATTTTCGATATCAACATAATTATTTGATTTAACTGTAACACTTTCCATCCGAACATGATTTATTTTTTCATTATTTACTTTATGAAAACGTTATTACATTTGATAATTATATGTATATCGGTTTTCAAAGATTTCATTTCCACACTTTGATGTTCGTTTTCAGCACCAATATTTTCACCGCTGTATATAAACATTTCTCTTTATTTTATTTGGATATGTTACTTTGGACATTTTCGACTTTAATATATTCGGTTTCAAAGTTTAATATCAAAACATGACATAATTTTGATATCATTTTACCATACCACAATATCAACGTTACATTTATATTTCATTCAAAGTTTCGATTTATAGTTGTAAGTCATTTTGCCAATTTTGATTTAAATCCTTAGCAGTTATAAGCACTTTCAAATGTTCAAGAAATAAAAACTAAAAAACGTCGATTACCGCGATCCAATATTTTCAGTCAATATTTAAATATTTACCTAACCGAATTCAATGTTTTTTTTTTATTTATGTACGCCGAGTTCAATATGTTGAATTCGATATTTACTTAATACAGATGCTGTATCAATCGAACGCGCAACACATGGATTACGATCAATTTTAATGGTTTATCTGTTTTTAATTCGTAAAATATATGACAAAATTCCAGCTTTGGAATTGAATTTAGAATTGATGAAATAAATTTTCGTCTATACCCACAATCGGATTTGTAGGCTTCATATTTGACCATAATTTCAAACTATACAAATTCGAAATATCAGTTTTTAATCAAAAAAATGTTTGAAAATATTGTAATTTCTAAAAAAGTACGAGGGTGTGTTTTGAAATTTGACGAAATTAAAGACTAGAAATTTCGAGATTAATCATCAAAATGCCTCAAGTTCTACCTTCTATAATAATAGGCGCGACATTGCTTTCAGTAACGGTTATTTCATGTTGGCCGAAAAATACAATTACAGATTATGGACGGGAAATTCAGTCGCGACAAATGTCCGTCAACCGATAAGCACTAAGCAACGCGCAAATGCTTACCGGACCGGCGACGTGGTTGACAGATAAACGGATGCGCCATCCGAGGATAAATACCCCTTCTTCGTAACGAAAACACGCTGCCTCTCAAAGTTTTCTGATACTTCATGCAAAATTTAATCAACGTCGCGTCGCTTGCCGAGATCGACGATAATAAAATTAAACAACGCCCAATCTCCGACGAGCACGGCTGAATGACGCGCAGTTTGCGGGATCGTTCATTTCATATTTTTCTTTTTTTTTTGCGACTTGTTTTTTATTCTCGCGAGCAGCAGTCTCGAGCCATCCCCATAAGTCGGCAAAGGCGGCGCAAAGTAAACGGAGTGGCGGGTGACGTGTTATTTACCGCCATGCTGCAATCTCAGCTCGTCGCCTATCGTCGCGCCTCACCGCTCGTCGTCTCTGCAGTCCTCTTCCTTCATCCCCCTTTCCGCTTGGCCTCCTCTTCCTTCAACCTATCCTTTCCACAGTTTTCACCTCTTCCTTCATGGTTCCTCTACTTTTCCTTGCTGGCGTAGCGCAGTCGCCGGTTAAAAGTCGAAGTAGAACCCCTTCCCCCGACGTTTTCCTCGAAAAGTTTGTCCTTGTCTCATCTACTCGTGTGGATGCATACCCCTTCCATCCCTTTCCTCCCGCTGGTCTTGAAATTGCTCTCTCTCTCCCCTTCGATTTAGATAGAATACTTGATAAAATCATAGCAAGATGTTGGTGAGAATATGGTTGTTGTTTTTGCCGCCAGACATATGCAAAAGTGAAGATGCTAGCTGTACTTTTTAAGATTCGTTGATGACGAACTGAATTTCGTGCACCCTCTACATCAATCTCCAAGAGAAGAGATTTATAAATCACTAATTGGCAGTCCAAATTCAGTGAAGCATTTATTAGCTATGCAACGGATTTTAGCATTAGCTCAGTGCATCATTCTAGGATAGAATGTCTTTCTTTTCTTTACACTTTTTTGTCCATACTCACACGTACGATGTCCATTATACAGCCAGACCGAACGCTCAGTGCGTCCATTGGACATCCAATTTACGTAGAATGGAAGTCCAATGTACGCCCAGTTGTCACTGCCGCAACATCTATCGGACAAATTCTAATGGACAAAAATTGTGTTGCTCCTTACGTACATATCTGGACTTCCAGTGATGTCCAGTGGTAATTGGTATGATCAAGTTTTCCTGGAAGATTCGCACTTCCATAAACACCGATGTCACCAAAAAGCTTCGTCGAGAAACATGCAATCGTACTCGCAGTAGCTAATCGTGACGCTGCGACATTTACGTCCCATTAGCGTTTGACTCGGCAATCGAGCCAACGATAAAGGAAAAGATTAAAATGAAAATATTACAGGAATAAAAGTCGGCAGGTTCAGGGAATAATTACCGTGATATGTTAACTCGGGCGACCAATGTTTTCGGTTATAGCTACTCGCTCTGTTCCGAGCTGCGACAAAAACAGCCGTTATTGTTGCGTGGCCAAGCGTTAAAGTTCGTCGCCTATTGAACGGAATTTTCACTGCCGGCCGACCAGAAACGCGAAGCATTTACGGGGCGGTACGTGAATGGCGATCGATTTTATTACACGTTACAGAATCCCGCCAATTCTATCGCGGAGCACCTGCTGCAAAGAGCGTCCAAGCGAATATCAGCTTTCCTTTCTTTATCGATAGCAACCAAACTCGGCTCCGTAATATTCCGAACAAGTTGCAGCGCTGGCACAATCTCCACGGTCTTAAAACGAAACACTGGTCGTTATTCCTTTTAGCGGCTTTGAATGCAAAGTTCAGGTTGATCCTTCTTAGTCAAGTTTCGTAAATGCTCTTAAAAAATTAATTCCCATCGTGAAATTAATTTTATTAACTACCAGTTTGGTTCGATCGAGGATCTAGGTAATTGACTTTGCATAAAGGATTGCAATGTTGGTAAATTGTAATGCAATCAGTAGAGACTCTACTGCAAAACATTGACCTCGTGAACGATAAAAGTTATAGGGCTCATAAACTATAAAGTGGAAGATTCAGTAGACCCTGTTCAAATCTATATTGTCCTAATCTGTATCTCTCTATAAATTTATATTAGAGAGAGATATCCAACCTTCTCCCCGCCATAGATATGGATTCGGTGAGGGCGTAGTGTACGCTTGCATAATACAACTAAGGCTAAATTAATAAAAAAAAAAAAATTCCGCTACCTGCCCGGAGATTGCTGTATCGCGAAACATGCTAATCGATTCTCCGTCTTTGGGAATGCGCGAAATTACAGCTGCCAGTCCTGCAATTACGTTTACACGGAGAAAGAGTCCTTCGCGGCTGATTGCACGCGCGAAGCGAAATTTACAGCCCTTAAATCACCGACAGCGGTGGGACGTACCACTTTTCTTCCTGCAATTTTCCCTTCCACCGGCCTTCGCGTCTAAGTCCACCAGTCGCCCTCGGGCGCGCCTCGGGCAGTTTCGCGCTTAACGGTGTTTACAGTTACAAATATTAATTCCCTAGATTCAGGTATCAGGCGTTTATCAACATCTTGAATTTGCTGCCTCGCTTATTTCGAATGATCAACGCGTGACCGACTGACCCATCACGCCCTTGTGCGTCCTTTAAGAATTTCGACATATTCCTGAATAAAGTATACGATAAAACGTGATAGAAAATCGGCTTTTCCATGCTGTTTTAGGCCATAATTCTAAGAAAACATGTATAACGTAGCTTCATCTAGTAGATGAAACGACGCCAAACAATGCCATAGTGATGGTTGGGCCATTGTGAGTATTGAAAGTTGGACCATGTCTACCATGACGACCTGGTCCGACCGTCGTTTTTTAATGCCAATAACTCCTAAAATTTCGATCCAATCATTTCTGTGGGAACAAAACACCATTAATAAAAAGACGAAAAAGATCGACCCTCCAGATTAGCCTGAAACTAAAAAAAGACGAATTTCTGCACAGTGGTTAACCTAGAGTCATTACACAGTGCGTAATCGATGACTGATCGATGAACAACCATAAGCGATCACCACCTTTACATTCGAAAATAAAACTTCGTATACTCGATTACGTGCAAGTACACGGTAGGATTCCCCCACGTCGATCAATTATCAGAATTGCCTTGGGGTCCGAAATGACGAATTCGAAGAGCCCATAAATATTTTTAAAACTAGAATCACTGTAATTGATATACGAATGTTTCATATATCACGCAAGTAATGAGTTTTTGCTGCAAGCATTCTTTCACGTATGTTAACCCACGTTGTGATTATGAGATAAGGAACTATTGTCGATAGAAGCATGCGTCAAGTTTTATCGATAATAGCATTTAGTTTTATTACTAGTAACTTCTTGTAAAATTAAAGTTTAAGAAAAAGTATGGACAAAGTTTAAATCTTTTCTATCCTATGATAGAAAGAGGCAATTTTAGCAAAGAAGATTGTAATCTCCTAATATAGGAGATTACAATCTTCTTGACCTTATAGATGTTAGAATCGTTTATACGTTTCGGTTTCACTTTGAGCCTCTCTTCAGAATAATTATTAAAAGCTGAAAATTTACAAATATTTTCTACAAACAAATGAATTCATAAAAAATGAAAACAATGAATATAAATACATACATTTCCGGTCAGTTTTTTAATGCAAACAACCTTCAGTGAAGGAATCGTAAATTGAAGTAACAACCTATATCGACAGTGTAAATTCGAATCATCAGTATTGTAGTAAGGATAGATGTAGCGAGTGGGATGAGGTATATCCTGAGGGAACGTTGAAGCCAGAGTGCAGTTTAGGTGAACTCGACGGTAGTCCTATCGCCGAATGTCTGTCTGGTATTTGCTTAATGCATAAGCAATTTCCGTGACGGCGGCTTTGCAGACAGTTTCCTATAATAACCCACTTACTCCACGTCGGCGATGAAGTATTGTCGCTGTGGTTGCGGTTTCACGCCGCCTCGCAGGCGTACGTGACGAAAGGTGAGAGGATTTTGATTGATATATAGCTCGGGCAAAACTCGTTTCCGCCATGACATCGAAATGTTCGTGGATGATAAATATAAAAAGAGACGGCCAAAACAATGCGTTTTATCCTGACTCTAGACCTTCACTTTAACCTGCATCATCATTATTACGTCGTCTTAATCCCTAACGTGATTATTGACGTTCGTTAATACCCGCAGGTCTCAATCGTGACGAAAATATTGCATTTCCCCGTAATTGTAATCATTTCCGAACTGAAACCGACCATTTTTTTCTGCTAAAAAATCGCTTAATCCCCATTTTAAATTGCTTCTGCTGCGGTACGTCAGAATTTGCGGATTAAATCAAATTTCAAATCGAGTGATTGTTTCGCACCAAGGGTGGGCAAGGAAGTAAAATTGAGAGAATTTATTGCCCGCTCTCGATTAAAATATTGAATACAAATATCATACAATTTCGTTAATTACCTGTCAGATCCGCCAAGTATTTCAGTTGTATCGCGAGTACGTTCTCGATTACATTTGGCCCGCGGGACCGTGGATTTCATATATATGTATTTCGAAAAAGTGGATACGATCCGCCGTAATCACTGGCTCTCTTTCTCTCTCTCTCTCTCTCGACGTATCGAATCCTATCTCCGCATAGCGCAATCTCCTCCACCCATCTTCCACGAGACTCTCTTTCTCTCCCGTAAAGTGGTACACCGAGGTTCATAACGCATGAACGACTCATCAGGTAAACGCGCGATCGATATCGCTGCGAGGGCAATTGCAACCGCTGTCTAATAATTCCGCAAAAGCTGATATCGCACGAATAATCGAGTCCGATGACGCACAGCCACGTATTATTATGGGAAAGATGGCGCAATATCGATTTTCCAATTGGTAGGCAGCATTATTCCAGCGTCCTTCTGGTCATCTGAAAGTTTGGTGGAAATTCCGACGGGAAGAAAATATGATTGGAACTGATGTACCAAAACGATGACCATGGTCAATCATAAAGATTATCTTGAGTTTGGAAAATCCCACAAGTCTTCATGAAGAAGGATTCACAGCTTTCACCCGATGCCAAATAATAATGGTCAAAGTACATCAAATGAATATTTGACGTCGCATCGTCGCATGCACATTTTTCTCGCATCGGGCAAAGCTAATTCGCATTATAATCGACGGAAGCAATCGTTACTTATAATGCAGTTGTAGCATCAAAGCCAACGTTACAGGTTTCGACGTTATGGACGAGTCGCGCTTCGTGACGATGGTTTCGGTTAATCGACCCACAACTCGTTCAGCCCATTTTAACGTTAATCGTTTCCCCGAGGACACGGCCAATGATTGTCACTGCCAATGCGTTGCCGAAGCGCGCATCATGATATTGCTATATTATGCTAATTACGCGACGCAGCCCTTGGTCAATGGTGCATACCAATTGCCGTGTCAGGTGTTGTGACGTGGCTGATCAAAGCTGCCTTGGGTATGCTAATTCGGCTACACTAATGGCACGATACTAACCATTAGAGCGAAAGGCCTATCACTTTGGATTCGTAGAGGTCCGAACTACCATTATCCCGACGCCATCGCATTAACTTCACACGAAGATTTGTGCATTAATGCTAATTATTACGTCCCAACTGTAACGACTGTTATTAACGAAGTAATCAAAACAAAAGTCATACGATTGAACAAAACATCATGTGCTATCTTTGGCGATAAACTAGGTATGTATTACAATGAATGACTGAAAACATAGTCTCTATTCTTGATATTTTCATAGTTTTTTATTTAGTATGGATATATCCGGAAACGTTAATCAGATCTAACTTTATATCAATAAATGACCTGAAATGAGTCGAGGTAATTAACGACGATGTCAGTAAACAGGAATTGCGGAAAACATATGAGAATTGTCTTGAATCGTCGAAAGCAGAAAAACTGACGAAAATTAGACGCAGAACAATTCGACATTAGAACAGTAAAAATCCAAAAGAAAAAGCAATTCGTAAAATGTGCGCCGAGATCTTTTCATGTTCGTAGACTCTTCTAAGGTTCCAACTTTCAGCGCATAACGAAGCGGGATTGAAAATGCAATTCCGTTCCGGGAGAACAAAGTATACGGAAAGATAGAAAGAGTGGAAGGAAGAGTAGGCGGAGGGGCATAAAGGAACTGAGGCAGAAACAAAAAGGAAACAACTTTCCGCGTCGCTTGGTACCGTCAGAGGGAAGATGACGGAAATGAAGGACCATTCATCTCGCCCGAGCGTGAGACTTTGTTCGGCGGTATTTGAATTTTTAATTAAGGTAATACGAGAAGAGCTTAATAATTAATAACTCACTCGACAGCGGCTGTCACTGCTGCACGGGATCACCTACCAACGGAGAGAGACTACTGGCATCCTGACGCCCAGTCATTATGGGCTAATTGAAAATGATGACAACAGTTGAGAGGCGCTACTCAGATTCGAACAATGTGCGACGTTATTTCGTTCCGTGAGATTTGGTCGCTTCCTGTTTCGACTGTTTAGTTACACGCCGTAATAGATAAAATTTGGACGAAACGAAGGAATAAAATCAATAGAAAGCGCTAATACAATAATAGACCCCCTTATTTTATTAACCCCCCTCTATTTTAGCTTTTTCTCTTCACTCGTTCCCTCACCACTTAACCTGTGTCGAGGTGTCAGTCCATTGATTATGAACCGAGGGTAAACAACTGTATCGTTTTCTCATTCTCACAATGCTAGTGGTGGGGATGACGAAAAACGTTAAAATAAGGGAGGAGTGGATGGGTATATTTATATACACGTATATCATCTTCTTTCATCAATTTTCATGTATTTTGACTACACATTTTTAATGGCGGGTACGAATAAGCCACAAGAAGACGATTGCGACTTGTTTTTATGATTGAAAAAAATTACCACATTCACCCTTTATCTTGTTCGTCACGTTTAAAATTTCTAAAAGGAATCCGATTTTCAAGACACTCCCTCGAGGAGGACTTACTTTAAATTATTCAGGTTTGCGAAGAATTTCACGGGATCTATTATTCCCTGCCGTGTATTTTAAGTAAAGGCGAGATTAAGTGTGATGTTTGTAAATCACACTAATGTGCTACGGTTCGTACTCAAAATTCGGTTTTCCCGTTCATTTACCAAGCAGAGAAGCCCCCTGTACGTAAAACGTAAATAATGCATCGGGTACCGTTGTATCCGGCTAATATCCCTCTAATCCAAAGTGCAGAGCAGCTTAGTCGGAGACGCCGGCTCCTGGCATAGAGATTCGCCTGAGATTATTTGGATGGAGCAGCCAGTCTAGTTTACGACTGTCCTTCGAATACCGTTGTATCATTACTTTAGACCGTGCTCGAAAGTTGTGCGCATTTCTACGTTCCCCGTACGAATAGGGATTTTCCAGCTGACAGAAAAGCTGAGCGTCCTAGCAACTGCGGTTAACTTAATGCCTTTTAGGAGGGGAGTTGTATGAAACATTACTTGTTATCATCCCGCGCGAGGATTAGGGAAAGTGCTTAGTCGTATTTTTAAGCATTTCCCCAATGGAGATATCAATTGCTAATTAATCAGCGCAGAAACGAATGATGCCGTAAGCGACTGTCGGGAAATTATGAATGGTATGTCGTCACCGGTATTCGAGTATTCGTTGGAACCGACGAGATAAAGTCGCTCTGATGAGCTTTGGGGAGCTACGAAACTTAAATTGCTTTAAGTTGTTTTTAGATAGTAACACCTTGAGATACTCGGCTTGTCCATTGCGCATCCTCGATAAATATCCTACGTGTAAATGAATTTATTAAAACTTTTAAACGATAAAGTTTTTATCTTTAGAGAAGTTCATGCGCGCTTTTCAAACTGCACTTTCGCTACTGACAGTGTATCACTTTTGTGAAAATCTTTAAACGATTTATTAGTTTTTCGGTTTTGCTGTGGAATCCAGGACTTTTCTGGTAATCTTCAATGCAGATGAAAACTGGATGAAGATTGACGCAATCGTCACTGAAAAATGACAATTCACTATTTTTCAAGATTATAGATTGGAGAAATAGGGAATAAAAAAATTAATTTGACTATAAATGAAAAAAAGAAAGTAAGAAGAAAACTCGAGGGTAGATCGTGAAATTGGGAGCAACAGAGAGCAAGGTAGCAAAAAAGAAGGTGGAAAGTGGAGAGAGGTAAAGAATGGGAGGAGTAGTAAAGTGGGTGAGGGTTAGTCAGTTCTTGCACTGTCAATAACACACCCCAAGGGCGTGATAGATGGGTCCACCCTAGCCATCCAGCTGTCATTTATCTACTTTTTATTCTTTAGTTTTATCGTGTGGTTATCAAGATGGTTAGTCAAAAACGTTTGCTTCTCATAGTAGAACCGAGTATATTACGAAGCATTCCGCAGTGCTCGTATGATGCTCGAAGATGTGCCCCGGAACATGTCATACTCGTGATGTTCGTAATTATATTAAATTAGAACTTACTGTTGGAGTCGATTCTAGTTCTTCCTTTTCCTTGGTCATTCGTATACGTCCAAATTGCATCGGATTAGTAAAACTTAACGATGATCTCAATCAGTTCAGCATTGTGGATGCATTGCTATCTAATTATATGTCATTTCATTCGAGCGTTTCAGTCCCACTAACCCCACCCTCGGTTTCCACCTCGTTGTTACTTTCCATCTTTCTCTTCGATGTTGAAGGAAATTGAAACGGGGATCGTCGAAGGTCGAACGACCTTATGTATTGACCAAGTCGAAAAGCATCCAATCATCGTTGCTTACATTCATTAATTCAATGTTTTTATTGTACTTGCGATACCATGGGACTACGATAACAAGACGCATATTTCAATAAAAACATTAAAATTGTGACGAGAAAGATTAAAGTGACATATTGGTGTGGCCATTGTCGGCGATAAGTCAACAAGTGAATAAGCATGAGACGAGAGATTAATTTCTCTGCATAGGAAGCAACGTCTTGAATGAAAAACAAGAGGAAGAGATACTTGACGTTGGAAACAGACGAAGCGCCTTTCCAAAGTTGATAATTGGAAATTCATGAAATTCCAAAACAAAGTCATTTTAATACTCTGCGGCTCGCCGACAAACAATATTACTATAACTGGCAACATTATGTGCGTTTGCAATTTTAGCTGCGAAATTCAAGATGGGAAATGTGAAAATAATATATAAGTGATAAAAATATATATTTATGTGTATGGTATTTTCTAATTAATTGATCCTAGCAATCCTTTTTCATTTTTAATTTCAAAAATACTGGTTCATTTATTCAAATTGGCCCAATTACTACCTGACGTCCATAATAATGGTCGTACAGTGTCCGTATAATGAACGTAAACATACATAGGTTTTTAATGGACAAAAACTGGAGGTTCGTGGAAAGTCCAATGTATGCGTGATTCTGAACGTCCATTATTCGTGCATATATATGAATATAGAATGTAAGTCCAATTTTCGTTCATGGACGAATGGATGCATTAGAAATAGATCAAACGCGATTCGATAAACATTGTATCGGATACGTAGGCGTATCTTGGACAAATTATTTTCACCTTATGATATTTCATATGCTACGCCTACGCCGCTCGTGGGATTCTATAATAGGGCATTAGCTGACTACAAGCTAATCTATGAATAATGGGATAGTGTCTACTGTGCAGTATTGTTTGCCCGTTCGCCAAGCAGAACAATGGAGCCCAACTTGAGTTAACGACCAATCTGCCGAAGGTACACAAGAGCTGGACGACCGTCGATGGCCCAATAAGGAGAAGAGGGAGGTCGAGAAGGCGAACTGATCCAGTATCGGGTGGTAGCGTGTTCTAAGGCTAATGCTACTCAAAAGTCAGTGCTCTTCAGATTATACATACGAAGATAAGACTTTTTATTCTGGTTCCGAAATGTTACGTGAATTCAACAATAAGTATGGTTAAAAAATGTAATTGATATCTCCTTCATGACATACCAAAATTCAACTTAATAAATCTAAATTCAATTAGAAAATAAAA
Source organism: Trichopria nigra (assembly GCA_030522945.1). Lineage (NCBI taxonomy): Eukaryota > Metazoa > Arthropoda > Insecta > Hymenoptera > Diapriidae > Trichopria > Trichopria nigra. The sequence continues at coordinate 31,986 of JAPYZR010000132.1, read as the reverse complement.
AAAAAAATTCGAGCAATTGACGTAGTGACTGATTAAAATAGTTGGAGAGAAAAAGTTAAAATACACCCGTTACACAGGTACAGTATATATGTACCTTTCGTAGGTTTCGCGCAGGAATGACAGCGGTCAACCAATTAAACGTTTAATCTCCACGGCTTTTAGTCACTCGAGAGACGACTGCGGGTCGCCTATGGCTTGGCCAATTACGTTGAGATTATCGTCCTGGTCTTTGACTGCGATAGAATGAAGGGCGAGAGCGAGTCCATAATTATTAAACTAAAACTTCAGAAACAAGACCGTGGCGCGCGGAGTCTAGTAGCGGAAAGTCATTCGAAACCTGCAAGTGACCTGATTTTCACATTACCTAGATCGTTTATACCGTTTAACGCTTGGTTTTAAACTGTTACCTAAGTTAATTCATTACTAATGATATTAATATTATTAAGTGAATATCCGACAAGACTTTTAGAAGATATTTTTTAAAAGAATCTGACTTTATGTAAGGTCTTTTAGCCATCACGTCAAATACGTTTGTTGTAATTTACGGATTGCGTGTGCGCCGCTTTTCAAAATGGCACGATGGCGGGGTTCCTGGAATAGTTTCGCTTCGTTTGGTAGTGACAGGCCCGCCGATAGTATTTGATATTCATGAGGGCTTCAGCCAGAATTGAGAGATACAAGGAAACCCTATCGATTGGCCGGTAGTTATAGTCGCTAATACTTCCGTGTATACGGCCGTGAACACGTACAACTAAAGATGGCTGCAATTGCCAAGGACTGTCTGAAAATATTTTAGGGTGCCGTTTTTATGATTGGGTCGAGTTCAATTTCTATCTCGTAAAGACACCCATTATTCTTTACTGTATTTTATCAGTTGAACAAGTCGAACGAATGTTTAACGTATGTATACAGAAGCATATCTCCTTTTCATAGCAATCGCTTCGAGAAAGTATATTGACCTTAAAGTCACGGTTTAACGGCCGGCAGCGAATCTGTCATCTTCAATCCACACGATTGTTATCAATCCCTTACAAGCGTTGGAGTGTATAAAATGCGAAGCGATAGCGACAGATGTGCTTTACCGCAGAAACGACGTCCTTATTCGGCAATCCGGATGTGACATTTACCATTCAATTTACGATGTCGCGGGCCGTTAAGCATGATCCGTTCTCGGTATACACTCACATAAAGACTTAGCCTTTACGGCGTAAAGTAAACGGCTATTGAATCGGGCATAAAGACCAGTGACGACCTTCATTAAATTGTAAGTTAAGAATATGGGGCAAATCTTACTAACGTAGTCCAAGTTCTAACTCTCCATACAAGGAAATGCCCAAATAGAACAAGTACGTTTATTGGACGTCCATTGTACGTCCAGACCGTACTTTACACTATTGCACATACAATGGAGTACTAATGTAAGCGTGAGTCTGGACCTCCATTACCTATATACATAGCTGGACATATATCGTGTTCGTTCAATTTTCGTTCATGGACAAATTCGACTATTGGATGAATCATGGATGTCCAGTGCTAATTGGACGTCGGAAATATTGTGATTAATTCAACTGTGGTGTATGGGATTCGCTTAAATAGATATCACAGTAATTAAAGTTTTTTTTTAGAAAATAATTACCAAGCTGATGCACGTAGTTGATCTCAGCAATGGATAGATCAAGTAACGTACGTGCTCCCTACGCGTTTAAACGCACTGGTGATTGATGGTGCTTCATTACAAATCGCACACAGAAATTAATCTTCCTGTCAGCTACCAGACTCGAAAAACCAACGACTTATATGATAGTCCTTGTGAATTGAACGCGAATCTGACTTGACTAAAATTTTACAAAAATCAATAGGTGATTGTTGATGACGATTCCTTGGTGCTTGGTACCTGCATTACATTATACCTGCTCATCTATTGTACGACCACTTTACATACCTAGTCGTCAGTGGTAACTGGACATACGTTGGACGCACATTATACGTACAATGACGTATATTGGATGTCCAACGGACGTAATGAAAGTCCGGTCAGTATGTACAATGTACACACTTGTACTGTTTGGCCTGTGTAGGAGAAAGAGACGGACGCCGGTGAGAACAAGAGAGCGACGAGTGCAGGGGGAGCTGGTGCGAGGGGTTCGAAATTATTGTGGTCGTTCGGGGTGGGACTTTGGGGAATGCGAGAGCATTTAAGCGTAAATGGTTTTTGTAACTGGGAGAGCGTAAAATTGCCTAACCACCCTGTTCACCTCCTGGCTCTTTGCGCGGATTCATTGGACGTTCCGATCTGCCCCGTCCTCCTCGGTCACGCTCAATACCGTTTCAACGATCATATACTCGTCTATGCCAATGTCTGTCCAACTATTTGCCGCTGCGGTTAGCCGTGATCAGATTGGTTCGTATTTTGTCGCTCATAAGAGCACCGCGCGCTGGTGCATGATGTGAGTTTCGTTTCGAAACCGCATCATTGCTGCCGCTATTCACGTCACCGACCGACGTTTATAAAAGTGCAATAAAATCGCACACGAATCCGCGAGGGTTTCCAACAGTCGCGACTTGAAATTTTACTTCCATGAATAGGTTTCCCCTTTTTCCGCGTTTTCTATTTAGCGTCTACACTCAATAGTACGTATCTCGGTCATTTATCACGGAAATGACCTTGTTTCGCAATTCATTTGCGCTTTTGAAATATCGGACTAATTGAAAAAGCACGAATGCAACGCCAGCTTTGAAACATTCATCTCCGGCATATCATTCTGTCATTTCGCATTTGGTTCTTCCCCGCGAATTCGTAAACACATTCGTTATGCCGCAGCGCACATCCACCGCCTGTAAACGTTGCGTGAAATTTTTCAACGGATTCGCTCCAATGAAGAACTCGACCATGACCTGCTTTATATTGCGTCTGCGAAAGCGCGACATTTTTTGTGAATGACACCGCGTTGTTTTGGACAGTCCGTTTCACTCGTCTGATATAAACATATTTCTACTACTTGGTAACTTTTCCCAGCAGACTTCAACGGACTGAAAGCTACTGTTTCAAAATAATTACTTTCAGTTTATCACAATATTTCTCTGCAAAAGCCATTTTCAGCATTGTCTCTGTCGAAATTTATTCACGACCGTAACACATGCAATTGGACGAACGATTAGACTTTGGAAATTTTATAAAGTTCTTTCCGAAATTCTTAGGAGATCCATCTATCGGAACAATTTCATACCTCGCAATGTAATCGCGGAAGAGGACGTAACTGCATCCCATCTCGTAATGTCCCATATGTTCGCCATATAATCGCCATCGTCGTCATGCGGGATTACGAAAGACGCCATTTTCCAGCCGCGAAAGGACATCGGCGAGCGTTACGGCAGCATGCTTCGGGTAATCCAAGCGATTACGTTATGCTTAAATATTTATCGGATTGCATTAGGGAAACATGAGTCTTCTCTATGCACGGGAGCGCAGCACGTGGGATCGTCCCTTTTACACTGGCTACCAGCGCCGTCATCATTGCCGAGTGCCAGAACTTCCGAAACCAAGGGCCGTCTTCTATCTCCCACGATTAACAGTTCTCTCTCTCTCCTTCTATCTCCCTCTCTCTCACACACATTGAATCCGGCGCTTTCTCTCACCCTTGTTCCTTTTCGTCCCATGTGTCCTCTCCCATCAGCGGTGCATATCGCCAACCAGAAACTGAATTCTACTCGGAAATGAGCCCGCGGAGCATGGTCGCAATTATCGCAGTACCCACGTGAAATTGAATGACGGCGAAGTTTTTCGAGAGTCTACTGTCGCTGTAAAAAAATAGCCAGGTCCCGCGACGCTGGCGAAACATTTCCACGCGCGCCTTTTTCCCCCAGAGAATTGTTGGTCTTTTAATGAGATTGGTCGATCGGCCTCGAGAATGTCTACGCTATTTGAACAAATTGGTCATACATAATGGGATTGGCCATCTGCAAAACTGAAAATTCTATTTGAATAGTGTAACGAAGTATCAAATATTAAAAGTTCATTCAAACGATTAACGGAAAAATTCTTTGATATGCTAGAAGTTTTTTGAATGATTTTAAAAACATTGAGTGCGAAACAATGCTAGGCGAGTCAATTGTGATGAACGGAAATTAATGCGCATTGTTTATGATGACATAAGACTAATTGAGCATTTCGAATTAATTAAATGTACTATTCGAAATTACGGGTTGCGTTGCTGACGCCCAAGTGAATAAGATACATGCACGGTATTCGACCGTCACTCACCACCGGGGGGACATTATACCGCTGCCGATAGCCCACCTAATTCCAGGCCACATATTATACCCGAGGGGCTTTGCTTTCAATATCCCGATGCGTACGATATTATGCTTCTGTTAAACTGTCTGAGATACCGGGAAGGCACGATCCTACGCTCCTCATTAATCGTCGAGTGAAACCTGTCTAGGAAAACGGATTCGAGTTCTGGAAGTCGACGCAGGGACGACGCTCGCGAAGATACGATCGCGTAATTCTAAGAGGCGTATACGGTAATTCCGAGAGCGACGGACGGAGATAGAAGAGCTACAGAATAGATAGGCACTAAAAGGGTAGAGGGAAACCTAAAGAGACTGTCCTAGTTCCGCGTTACTCTTTAGAGCTGACTTTTGTGCAAGAACTGCTGAATAGCCACTGGAAATTGCAAACTAACAGTCGTAATAATGGGTGCGCGCGCCATTAACTTCTTAGGCGAACATAAGAATAATAATTCGGTATAATAAATTAGAGTTTGGGATTAAATGAAGCAAAGGGAAACGAATTTGAGGAAATTCAATTCGTTGAATGCTAGTTGAATGTTAAAAATGCAATGAAAAAAATTTCAATATTATAAGGCACGAGTATATCATCCTTTTAAAATTGGCATTATTTTAATTTCCTCCAGATATAAAAAAACTAATATTGAAAGTTGGTAAGAGATAAATTAGAAAAAGTGGAAATCTTCTTGTATCTTTACCAAAAAATATTAGAGAAATTACCGTTATAACCGCGACAAAACGCCACCGTAAAACCACCTGCGACATAATCGCGATCGTGCTTTACATACACACGATCGCAAATGCTACACTATGACTTTTTATTTATCAACACTTGACAGCATGTGCAGCACTCTCGGCTTCAAAGTGATTTTCCGTAATTAAAACATCAAGTGCGCTAATAACACTCATTTTTTACGGCACCGCGCCGCCGCGCGTGCACTGCCACCTTCCTTTCAAGGGCGGTCAGCTGAGGTATATTAAGGCAAGTAACGAAGACAGAAGAACGGGCGAGGAAAAGAGCGGAAGCGAGAAATTCAATGACGGTACTCAGTCGAGGTCGTCCCGTGAAAAAATATTACACAACTACAAATGAAAAAACAGAAACGAGTGTCCCCTAGCTTTTCAGCGCCGCGCAAAGCGTTCTTTCACATGCTAATCCTCGAGACAGGCTACGGCCATGAATACCCACGTTCAAAGCCTGGAAACTGGACTTTCTGTTGCGCCATACCTTCTCTTTCACTCTCATTCATTCGCTCGTTATCTCTTCCTCTCTCTCTCTCGCCTGCTCTCTACTTCACCCGAGCCTTGGTCGTTATTTCTGCTTTCTCCTTTAGACCGAAACCAGCAAAGGTTTCCTGCGCTTTCACTGCCAAACCGAAGAAGGTGGCAAGAAAAGCTCTGGAAAAATGATGGTACTTTATGTTTTGAATTTGCCCGGCGCCCTGGACCATATCCCTTTACGCGAGGTGATAAATCAGCAATATCTTGATTCTTATTCTACTTTCTTACCGCTACTTCACTTTCTGACCTTTCATTTGTCTCCAAATGGCAGTTAAAATCCTGCGGCAAACTTTACACACTTTTCTCAAAGTTTTAATAATTTTAGAAAAGCATCAAAGATCAAAGATTTAGTCCAACATGGGGTGTCGCGAGTTATGTTCACAAAATCATTTAAATGTCTCCTAGTAAGTCTATGGAGTACACGGGTACGCCGGTTTGTGAATTGAAGCAAACGGGGTCGCAGAATGACAAGCACGTGTGCGTGCGCTCAATCCTTTGAGGATCTTCATGAACGGATTACCATGTGAAACGCCTAGACTCTCCTTCAGCTCTTTTTCTCTCGTCTTTATCCTCCCTGTTTCCTCTTTTCACTTTCGCCTCTCCCTTGTTATTCGCGTACGCTGACGTCTTCATCATTGTATCTCAGCCCGTTTGAAACACCAAAGTGCTTGGGGAATTTAACTCGTTCGGTTACTAAGACAATTTACAGCCGCCGCTCACGCTTCCTCGTCTTCGGCCCTTTTATAGTAACGATACCTTCATCAAGGTGACGAGCGAACGTTGACGCTTCGGGGCTGCAGAGAAAGCCCTTGTCACGAAACAGTGCAGAATTTTAACTGGGATTTGTATTGGAAATTCTCCAGTTGTATTGGTGTATTTCTGATGTTACGCGATAATTCAATAAGGACGAACAACTACTATACACACAAGTTGCTTCGATTCCGTATGCATCCGTTTTGATTTCCTCGAAAGAATTTTACGCACGATTTAACTCGGGAATATTATGCTGGTGAACAAATTATTTCACTGCTACAGTTTCGATTCCAATTATACGGAATAAATGAAAAGAATTTCAATAACACTGCAACGATGGGATCGGAGTTTGATCTCGACTAATAAATTTTCAATTCCGACCGATGGCACCAGACAACATTTCGTCGCGGGAATATCAGAGTAATAATCCCAAAGCCCTTGGAAAGTGACGCAATGAAACGAGAAAGGGAAAAACGTTCGCGCGAAATGGGAGTAATTTTCAAATAAGACCCTGCTCTTTTTCCATCGAATTGAAATAAAATCAGAGAAGCATAAAGCTAGACACCGAATGAATAGAAAAAAACTTTTATACCACGCCTTATCGTTACTTTTTGAAATGGCATTCAACGATCTGGACGAAACACCTTCAATTGCATTCGATTCTACGATAGTGCCCTTTCTGATCCGAGCTTTCCGTTAATATTTATTTCATTCCGCTTCTGTTTTAGTCATTTGCGTTTATACATTTTCGAGAATGGCAGCGATACGGGACGCTCTAGAAATCTCGGTAACTCCATGTACGAAATTACAACCCCATCGAATTCCAATCATTTAATCGTCAATATTGCGAAACGCTCGCCCCTCGACTTCTAACGCCGTTCCTTCAAAGCACAGGGTTGTGCTTTTACCGAATTGGCATCTTAACTAGAATTATTCCGCAGGAATATCCCGCACGCCAATCCGCTAAGTCCTTATTAACCTCATTTCGTAAAACTACCGGCGATAAATAAAACGGCGGATTCGATCAGCCGGTCTGACAGCTTTTCGGCATCGATCGGTGCGGGCGTCGAGCTCCGCGTTAAAGCCCGGGTATCAGGGATACCAGTCCTTATTAATATTCATTAGGCAACCCCTGGCCGACTTACTCGCTCATTGTTCGCCCAAGCTCCGCTCGCTTTCCTGACCGATTGGCCCCTTCATTGGTTCGATTTGCGCCTTGCGCTCTTCGCAATTAAGAATACTGACGTGAAGAGACAGCAATTTGCAAAGAACAAAGTTTAACTACTTTATCGTCTCCTGTCCGAAGAGAAGTTGGCCCATATTTTAATACCGATCTTCCTTCGTAATTCTGCCAAAATTCACTAGGAAATTGGGATACAAATTGGACTTCGAAACTCCTATCAACCTTCAAGTGATTGTCTCTGCGTACAATACAATTATTCGATACCGAGATCGTCAGATAAAAACATAGGAAATACTCGTGATTGGAAGATTGCTTGTTTCGGCCCTCGGTAATCGATCCCCAATGAAAATGACGTTACGTCCGGGTCTATTGGTTACATCCTGAACACTCGTAAGTTAAAATGGTTAAATGACACTATTCCTCATTTCACCAGTCACGACAATTCACCTTCCCGGATACTTCATCATCAGGTAGTGCGTTCTCTGGATTATGTGAAACTTTACATTTTACCTAGGACACTTATTTTTATAGCTACCTGTACCCTGGAAAGATGAAATGTCCTGAATATAAAATGGCAGACGATGAAGCGTCGTATAACCAGTCAAAACGCATTTCGATTATTTGCATGAAAATCTAACATGTAAGAAAAATAAACACGTATGCCAGTCATGCATGACCGAAAAAAGAGTACAATTTAGCTCATCCAATTTTCGAGCAAAGACCGGCTTAGTAGAAAGTGGCGGGTATGCCTGTCAATCGGGTGAAAGAGACTGTTGGGGCAATTTCACCGGAGCGGAGAATCAAGACGATTCCACGAGTCGGTAAATTTAGAAGGGAACGACGACGAAGGGACAATGCTAGCAGCGGAAAGGGGAAGAAACCGCTCAAATTGAAAGAGAAAAGGCGAAGGAGAGACGCTGGCATACGCGGTCATAAGCCGAGAGCAAAGTGAAAATTGCCCAGGCCATTCGGTAGCGCACGGGCTTGGAATTGACCTTACACACGTACGGACCCACCGTCCCGGATGCCATTTACCACACAGTTCTTGCTTCTGTACATGAGCACGCACATAAATATCTTGGATTTTCTACGGGTCTAGTCGAAAGTTGCCGCTATACTTCCTTCGTAATATCCCTTTCACGCAAGGTCAGCCCAGTATTATTATCCAAATGATTCTTGAAAAAATGATTGTCCACTTTCAGCAAGTTTCTCACTCGTAGGTCAATTGTATTTTCCACCAGTTACATTCTCCGGATTCCAGTTGAGTTTAGGATTTAGAAAAGCAGCGGTGGAACGGGCGAGGTTCTTGGTATCTTACGGAATGGGAAACGCTATCGGTCTACGGATTAGCTCGGTCCCCCGGGAGCTTGTGTACGATCAGCTCTCGGTCCTTCTATCCTTCACTGTAGCACACAGACACTCTTGTTCCACCGCGGGAATGGATAGATAAATTGATTGGTCCCGAAGACCTAACCTAACCTTCCTCGCGAGAGAATGGACAGGAGAGAAAAGGGTGGTAGTGATAGAACTACCGCGACGTGAAGTTAGCTGCTAGCTGTCGCAGTGCTCCAGATGGTTTAATCTGCCAGGTTTTTTACTGTGCGGTGCGCACGACTGAATGAACGGGAGAGGAAGGGCCGGGAGACCGAACGAGATGAAACAAATGGGAAGTGATTGGAGACAGAGAGAAGCGGCTGTGGATATCGAGACGGGAAGGAAGGAAGAATGAGCAAGAGAAAGCGATCGGAAAGGGAATTCGTTAGAGGAAACTCGTGCTCTGGAGATCAGGAATCTTTTTGCTCTACCTCGTTGATGCGAATGGTGGGTGTAACGGGCTGGAATGCAGTTTCGTCCTGTACGCTGCAGTGACCACCTAAAGCAATTTATGTGTTTGATAGTACACGTTCCGCCCGTATTACGGATTTTATACACGACCCAAAAAATGACTGCGATAAACAAAACCATATTCTTCGCAATACGAATTTAAAGAAGCTCAAATTGTAGATGGTTAGCTCAATTAAAATCCCCACTAGGGCTCCGCACACTACTGACGGATATAGCAATAAACATTTTCAATATGAAACCATCACTTCTCGAAGAATCTCGGCGTATCGAACAATGTTAGCGGTCGACAGTCGATTTGCGAAAGAATTTTCAGGATTTCTCGGGATTTTCCAACGGCTTCGAGTGTCCCCTTAAAGGCGAATTTCCCCGAACCCGTCGTCGGTGCAAGAAAGAGCGTCCAGAAAGCATCCTAATGACGCGAGTCTACGAGCAAGAGAGGGGGAGAGAGAGAGAGAGAGAGTGAAAGCGAGAAAGCGCACAGTAGGCAAGGATGGGTGTGAAAGGGCCGTATTACCAAGTGGACTTGACGACGAGCAACGTGTCTCGGCGTCCCGGGAGAACATCCCGTCTGGAATACGGGACGTAATGGTGTCGACTGTGCGACGCGCTTCGGCACGGGTACGCTGGCAAGCTGCCCGGACATACAGAGCCCTTCCTTCGTGACGAGCTTGTTAAATTTATCGAAAGCGTCAAATTAGGAGAGAACCAGAGAACCTTTCGTCCTTCCTCGTCCGGTCGGTACTTTCTATCTTAGTTTCTTTCACCGTATCTCCAACCTTACTTCGGGGAACTACCCTGCTTTCTCAGCTCTCTTCTTCCGTTCGCACGCAAACTCGTCCAAAAAATAGAGTTACACTCTTCCATCGATCTGTGACTTGGAGATATTTTTCACTGCCGACAAATCGTCGAAATAACATTTCAGATTTACACCTTATTTTACAATATTGAAATGTATGAATTAGGATTCGTCATCGGAGTCAGCATCACTAATTATCGCAATTAGATTCAATAATCGATCTTTAATACTATTAATGCACAAATATTATTCTAATTCGGCTATAAACACGTATGCAACCTATACCGACACTAATGAACGGTTCTTCGTACAGAGAAACAAAAACAAAGCAACGAACAATGGTACGGTCATGCAAAATTCATTCCAACAATGATTGCTATTGCCATTAGAATTTGAATCAGTGATTCGACAAATACCTGGCTGAAAATACAATATACACGTTGCTTATAATGTAATCAGTAATTATGTATGTATGTATGGTATTACCGTCAAAGGTCTCAAATTAGTGTCCGAACACTCGAATAAATTTAATTAACCCATTAAGGTTCAAAACCCCTCGGACAGTTGTTGGTTCCAGTTTTCACAGGCTGTTTGTCAGGTATTGCCATCATTGAAAAACTTCTAGACCAATAGTTTCTAACCTGAAATCTATCGAACTTGAAGAATCTGCGATAAAAAAAAGCTTACACCACATACTCAACTGTACGAACCAAAATGCCGTTATAGTTAAAAAATCCATCCTAACATTTAATCACTTTTACCACCGTATCAAGAGAAATCAATTCCAGACAAGATTCTATTGATTAAATTTGTTGTTTACCTGTTATTGGGTCTCTCCTTGTTTACGACTCCATTGTGATTATACGATAAGAGCATTATGGAAAAATCCTGATTTCTCGTCTCTCGGTTATTGTTTTCTTTTTTTTTTTACGCATGTGTAGGAAACCTATAAAACAGTAGGTTACAGCTCGCTGCAGAGATTATTCTCGGTTCACAGATCGAAAAGAATACAATCTATATTACCTTGGCGCCATTAAGCGGAAGAACGCTTTCGGGCGATAGATAGTAACGGCCGCCGCATAGCTTTTCAGGAACGCGGAGCTACTCCAATCTTGACGGTATCCTAATGAAATTCACGGCATCGTAGACGCGTCAATAAATGACCGAGCGTCGTAACGGCGAAATTGCCTAATAAGCACTACTCGTGACAAATTGCCGGCTTGTGATGTGATGGTATTTTGAGGTGGATTGGTGGAGGACGTAGCGTAGTGGGATGGTTGCACGACCGACTGGTAGGGTAACGGATTGTTACGTTACCCACCCGGACTAACATATATCACAAAGCCAGCCGTCAGGGTCGCAACGAGAGAGTGCAATGACAATAATTGATTTTCCCATCCTACCCTTCGCCCTTCGGCTTTTATCTTCGCCGTTTATATCACGCACACGCTTCGTCATGAGTTCCCAATCTCCTGCTACCGACATCAAATTTGGGTGTAATTGATCAGCGTAAATGCGATTGAGATTCTTAAATTTACAGAAGATTTATGAGCGTTAACTAGAGGAAGATTGATTTTTTAAACGAGACTCAGAATGTTGCAAATATACATTTATTTTTGCAAGACTTGTTGGAATTGTCCCATTCTAAAATGGGAATTTATGTGCGTTGGACACCTTGATCATTTTTCTGATAAGGATGCGTAAAAGCCCAATGAAACGAGCATCGAACCTAAATGACGAAGGACGACAAATGACAACGATGAAAATTCCCTGAGGCGAACGGTTGTCTCCGTTAGTGTTTTCTCCGTCGTGTCTGCGATTCAACCAAGATACACCTCGTTACTCGGACAATTGAGTTGGCCATTTTTCGACAGCGTTGCCCTTGGGTTACCAATTGCCTTAGGGTCGTCAGTCACGTGGACAGGAGACGGTCTAAGGATCAAAGAACGGGATGACCCGTAGGACGAGACGGGAGAAAGTGCTCACATCCGGAAGGTAAAGCGTTCATCGACTTGATAGCATCTCTCTACGAAAACCAAAGGCAAACGATGATGATGATATTACTAACTAATATTGGTGGGCAAGAGAATACGTAAAGTGTACAGCTGTATAGGAATGATGTAATTTAAAGTTAGTATTTGATGTATTATCTAGGCTGAAAAAGCAGACGTAAATCATTTCGTCTTTCGGTATAGAGTGAAAAGAACGGTAACTACATGAATTTTGAGGGAATGTAGAAAATGACGAGTAATTTAGTGGACTTTAGACGGATCTTGGAAAGTTGTGAAGCAACGGGCGGAAGGAGTGCAATCGTTCGTCTCAAGCGTATAATATCTCACGTGTCGTTCGTAAACGGAACTTCGACGTCTGCCACCCCCTCGTGTTCTTCAACCACCATCGGAGCCCTTCCGAGGCCAATACCTTAAAAGCTCCTCAACCTTCGCTATCAGATTCGAAGCCCAAGCACAAGATAATCCTTCTCTTACATCTTGCCCGAGACCGACCTCTTGCACCCTCCTCTTACGACTTCCGACGTCGAGTGTGAATTGACGGTTTTCGCCATCAACCCGGCTTATTCGCGAAGATGATTCACCCTACGGTGTATCACGCAATTTTTCCCTCCGACGATTGGTTTTAACGTCGGTCTTGCCGACATTGAACTTGCCGAATATTGCCGCCCTATACGAAGCGGTAAAAAAGGGGATCGAAAACGAGGCGTTATCACGCGACGGAACGTCGGCGATGCGTCGAAAGTGAAATCTACCAAAGGATTTTGAGCATGAAATCGTGAAGAATTTCTCGAAATTCATCGGGCGGCTAACACAAGCACGACGGACTAATATTCAAGACGCGAAGTCTATAAATTTACGACTTTTTCTTGCATGAATTCGCGAAAAAATTATTAAAAACAACAAAACATGTAAAAAATGAAAAATTTTGATGTCGGATCCTAAAATTGAACTTTGACCAACTAAAACTTGACTAGACAAAAGATGAGTTATTTTAAAACTGACAAGCCAATGAAACTTAAGAAAAAAACGTCTACTTATATTTAACACGTCAGACATAAGTGAAAAATTCCGATGTTGCGTTTATGCGCCGAAACACACGCACCAGCAATAAGGAGCAAAGGTCGAGAGAACACAAGAAAAAGAGAAAATGTGACCCATTGGTGCAGAACAAGTTGCCGGTACTTACAGTACTTTTCCCGTCTTTTTCCTGCCGTGAGGACCCTTTACAGCGTCTATGGTCTAGGGATCAAGTTGCTCAAGCACTAACGTGCACACCCTCGACAAAAACACCAACAAAAAAAAAAAAGGCGAGTTACAAAATTTCCCGGTGATCGCACAAGGAAACGCGTTGCTGATCACACAGTCCGTCCATTTTTTCTCGCTCCCTCTTTTTTCTTCCTGTACATTTTCGGTACATGACTTTCCAATATATCGTTAAAACAAACAGTGATTAATTCTCGCTATTTTTGGACGACGCACTACTTTCAAAGATCATTCTAAAGTTGTCTGAATTACTTGTCACTTTTTTTTTTACATTCGTTGAAAATTCAAGTAGTTACGATTTTCTAATATTGATTTGTTTATATGTATATGTTCTTTTATTCCCTGACTCTCCAACTGACATCTTTTCTAGTTTGTCCGTGTAAGTTTTCAAAAACTACGCTTAAATACACGCCTTCCATAAGTGCTGGGTCATAAAAATGATTACGAAAAATATGTCGACAGGTAACCGTATAGCCATTCCGTGCTGCCGGAAGTGCCATCTTGTTTTTCCGAATTGAAATTGATGAAAGCGGTGAGATCCGATCTCCCATTGTATATCCCACGAAATACGGAAGTTTTTATTGCTCGCATCATTGCGTACAAGATAAAGCAGATTGCTATAAGGGACGTGTAGGAACACTTTATCGGAGGGATCATCAATCACCCTCGAAAATAAATAATTTTTCCCGACCACCTTTGAAAGAGAGCATTTCGAGGCTTTTGCGCATCGATAAGCCGGCTGTAAGATAGCAGGGGTGCCTCATCTTTCATCAGCATCGATGGCAAAAAATGGAAATGTTTCGGTGATTAAAATCTTAATAAAAAACGATTCTATGGCGACTACCATTGAGTGTCCTAAAAATATGGTTCATGTGAAATTTGAATGACATTTATATTTTCAGATTACGAATTTAATGATGCTATAAATTTCTGAAAGCCTACGTTTTGACCTTTTTTCACTAGACTTTGACTAATCCCTCTTTTGCAATAAGTCATGGTTTTGTAACATCAATATTAATTTGTTTGATTTAATTACTTTATTTAAGGTAATTATTTCTTTTTTATTTAATAACATCAGACTTTTTTCCCCACTCGTAAACAAAAAGAGGCTAATAATTAATGGAAAGAAATGTTAATGTAATACATTGTAAAAAAAACTTCACATATAAAAACAAAACAAAAAAAATCAATAAAGATAGCGAAAGCATGGCTCTCGGCGAAAAAGTAATGAAACGAATACAGAATAGCTAATTTGGATGCAAATTTTTATCAACAAACAATTACGGGATTCACCCCTTACCAATATGTTCGTTAAATGACAGACAACATTTTTGTTCCTTCAAAATTCAATGTGTGTTTTGGCCACCATTTTCTCAATTTTAGTATGGACATATTCCAAAATCTAATCACTACTAAGTTGTGATAAGGCATCCTTTAAAAGAGGTTATAGAAGACCTCTATCTATTACAAAACCTATTCGTGAAATTGTAAATTCTGATTAGGCCCAATAACATAAAATCCCTGTCCAAATCTATGAAATTTCTCTACCCCCACCAAAGAAATATTTCCTACTCCCAAGGTAAGATGGCGGTATGCCTGCGACAGTATTTTTTTGACATATATAAATTTGGACAGATCCCACTGTATAACGATCATTATTGTATCGTCAACCTCAGTGCCCTCAACTAGCCCTCGACAAACAACCAATATAAAAAATGAGCATTTCTCTTTCAGATGCGCCGTAAATTAATTTAAAAATGATCCTGGAATTCGGATGTATGGATTAAAGTATTCGTTACAACTTTTTTACATTCTCTTCGCCTACGAGCGACCGCGTATACGGAGGCTCGCGTTAATAAATTGCTCCGCGAGTTCGCGCGAACTGTCGTCATAGTTGGATTTTCATTAGTCCGACACTGCCGACCCGTTACCAGCGCCACCGCCGGTTACGCGTGTATATACGTACGGGCTTGAGAATTGCGTGGTTGTCTCTATGTATGGGTCGGCCTGTTTGTTGGGGTGAACCAGAAAGGGCGTCCGGGGAATTTCCATTAATTGTAATAAGTTCGCTTAGGAGGCTTACGTTATAACGCGGCGCGGCAATTTCCACAGAGCGGTGGCGGCTCCAAGGAAGCAACTCACCTGGAACAAAGTAAATAAAACAGGAAATTAAATATCATATTCCGTAAAGCCGTTGCGAAATAGATACGCTTACGAAATTCGTGTTAAATAATGCCTTTTCCCTATTTCAATTGTCGGCGTGGAAGATTGAAAAATGGAAAATCAATTGCACGTTCTTTTCGCCTTGGGAAATATTTTCAACGCAATAAAAAGAGTAGGGAAGGTAGTTATCTAAACGTTTCTATACGTTGCAATATTTGATTTCTTTTTTAAACGTATTAACCCCACCCCTGCACCCACATTTGTCTATGCAATGGCATAGGGAAACGACAGAAAACCTATGCCAAAGTACAGTCGATCCCGAGGCAATTTCCGTTTTATATTTACCCTTAACCGTGCCTTACTCGATACTTTATTGTTGTCGTTTTAAAGTTGAAAGGTGCGTTAGAAAACGGATACACCCCTGTAGTCGAGCAACTGTTGTCATAAACCCCGTGAGACTTAAAATCTTCAAGATTCTTCCGTAAATGGTAATAATATTGCCACATGAAATACTTGGAGGCAAGCGGATAAAAAGTAAATCTCTTTCCGAAGAGGTCTATAACCTAGTCGATATTGCTCGGAAAAAGTCAGGCGGACTATCGCTCAAAGAAGAAACGAACAATGGTTAGATGATCGAGCAATGATTCGCCGCTTAACGATCCCTTCTCTCGTTATTCGCGCCCGACGTTTATGATGAACGTAAAAAGCAAATGCCTCCTAGTGTAAAGGGTAGCCGGGGAAAAAAGCTGACTGGACGATTTCCTCGCACGGTGCGGCAAATATTGCCACTACACAGAAAAAAGAAAGACGAAGATAAAAGTACATCGGGAGTCCGATAACTCTCGGGTCTAAGTTCCGAACTCGGTTCGACTTTGAATCGGGTGCAGGTGTAAAAAGTGAAATCGAATAACTTATAATCTTATAAATATTGGTTACTCGCGAAATCCTCAATATTCATGAAATTCGACCAACTTGTAATATCGAATTATTCATGAGCCCATTATGTCGTATTTACGAAAGGACTTTCGATGTGTGCTTTATCGATTTTTACCGAGTTCCGGACTGGCAGAAATCAGAGCCTGCAATTGCGGTAGGACGGCTTCGTACGGTCACCTACTAATTATTCAATTATTCAACATATACAATGTGATAGTATAAAGGGAGAACCTCCTTCGGGCTTTTTGCAGTTGTTGTTTTTATATTAAATTCATTGGTCGTACATTCCATTTAACATGTGATACGTTGTCAAATGGGATATCCCCCTAACTACATTGCATCTGTTCATCCGACAACGACCGATGCGGACTAGTTATTGACATACTTTAAAGTTATTACCCATTCATTTGGATTTATCAAGTACACCCTGGGAATTAGTCAACATTAGCATTGTTCGAAAATCATTTGGCAGATCCCAAATCCAGTATGCAAATATTACCTTATTTTCATCATTGTCAATTAGTCCTGACTAGGCTCAGGGGCACGATTAGACAATAGAGTCGTGGTTCTAAGCCACAAGAAAACATAAAATTAAAACATCTTTTATCAACGAGTGTCCCGTTTGGAAGATATATAAAACTATAACAGTTTGTTCGCGCCTCGTCGCAAAAGTGCCGATGAAAACAGCGGCGCACGTATACTGGCTGAAGTATTATGTGCACGAGACGACTTAACGTAAGTGCATCACGGCGCAGTGGGAACGGCGGGCCATCAATTCGAGTCTATAGCCTTTGAAATGTCTGAGAGAAAGATACTTATTCAAGACTAGGTTAGGTAAGCGTGCAAGATGCAATTTCCGGAGAACTCGAAGCTTTGTAACGGGGATCTCGTGCGTGCACCGTATCTTTCAGTTCCCTTTGAAACCGCGCGAAGCTCTTGGAGTAGGGAGAGAGAGAGAGAGAGGGTCGGAAGGCCGCCGGTTCGCCCTCAAATCGTCGGAGTGCGAATGCGAATTCGCGATAAGAATAAACTAGGATAAATCGAAAACCTGCCGTGACTAATCGATTTTGCCCCTTAGTCAGGGTGCTTTCCCTACTTTCGCGACAATTGATGAAAGTGATTCAAAGTTGACGAGAATCGTCGGGAAGAAAAAAGCTGACATGCCAATGCCCTATACTAATGTCGAATATTGTCCAACGCTCCGGTGATTCAGGAGGATCAGATTCGTCGTAACCACTCACAAAGCTTTCCAGATACTTGGATTCATTTTCGAAGCAAACAAAAGCGTTTCGGATAATGCATGCGGGAAACTCCCGGTAATTTGAAATAATGAAGTTCCATTAGCAGCGAGTTGTAGCGTCAAAAAATAATTCGCCCTCTCGCGATAATTTCCTGCGCAAGTAACATTGTTATTTTAGCATAGTCAAGCATGCCGATACAGTGGGAATTACAGAAGCAGAAATAACGCCGGCTGGAACCACGAAGCAACGCGGAACATCACTGAATAAACGATCCTGTCGCGCGTCAATACAATCAGCGCGCGGGTCGAGGAAAACTCTCCGCTGCATTCCACAAGCACAATATGTACGTAGCTCTGTAAAAGTAATTGCTGGGAGATGTACTGCTGTGCCATTTGACGCGCGTTTTTGTCGTTCGCCGTTTAATGATGAAAAAATACGAGTGGCAACGTGACGGCGCTGTGTAGGAAGTACGTACTTCTAATTGGGAAGCCTCGAAATTACCAGGTCACTGGATTTTGGTACGCGTTTTTTGGAAAACGTTCAACCTACGCAACAGAAAAAAAAAACCACGCGCAATCGACTTCCGTCGTGGTGATTGATTACGACGACGTTAGCAGATGGGTTATTGAATATGCAGAATGTTTCTTAGCCAAATAGGGTTACAGGGTATTGGGGCTTATTGGTGGGATAACGCGGTTTGAAGTAAAAGTTTGACGAATGAAGTATTCACTTGTCAGTGAAATTTGATGAATCATCATAATATGGATGAGAGCCGATATTCGGATATCGAAATGGAATTAATCAAAGAGCATCGTTCTTAGTAACAGCAGTGTTCCAGACAATATTCCGAACGTAAAGGATATTGATTTTCGGCGTTTGTTCGGAAACTCGTGCGATAGTTGATTTCCATGATCGATTGTTTTAGGCTTACCTCAAACACACGCGGGACGAGGTCTGGCATCGATTCCCTTAGAAGCCTCGACGCAGTGATCTTGACGTCCTTTGATACCGCTTCATGAATGTGTAAAATAGGTAGGCGGTTTCCATCGTCGATGTTCTTGCCCGTATAGGGACCCCGAACCTTAAGCCAACTTGGATGGTGGCGCAGTTCGTGAGTACTGGCCGGAACCTTCCAAAACAATCGGTGTTTTCCTTAGCTCGAAAAGACCGACGCCGATCCCGCTTGTTCCTTTGGTAGTTCTCGTCTCGACCCCTCGGCAGGGATCCTCGTCGAATAATCAACTCAAGTACTTTTATTCGATTCTTAATTAAACCTTGAAAGTGAAGCGTCCTGTTCGACGAGTTTCGGGCTTTAACGCCGGCCTTGCAATTAGTCTCGAATGGAAATTATCATTTTACATCGCCCATCTAAAACCCCACAAATTTTCAAATACTAACGTTCTGATGCTTTAAAATACAATAAAACTTAAAAATGGATGATGGGTGAAAGTGACCTGTTAACCTCGATTCATTCACTTATGCGAAATTATATTACGAAATTTATTCATTACCGCATAATTCCCCTGCACCAGTTTAACGAACATAAGGGTAATAATGAAATACAGTATAAACATCGAAATTAGCATAATTCGGCGAATCTATCTAAACGTCTTGGGATCTTGCCAAAGACTCTTGTAATCTTCGAGAGTGGTTTAAAGAACGACCGGTTATTCACTTATTCATTTATTCAATGAGTCCTAGGTCGCAATATACGACGTCTACTATGGCTGATCGATCTCCATTCTGCGGCTCTTGACGTTTGCGCTGAATTTCGAGAAATCCACCAAAAACATTCATCGAACACTTACGACAACTTTCACATAATATACTTCCATACTACTTGGAAAAATTCTGTGTTTGCATTTTTTTCAGGAGTCGGAAGATCTAATAATATTAACAACAGAATATGGTTGTTGTAATGATAACGTCCTATCTCAACTGCACCAACATAATTGACACTCTAGCATGTTTACCGTCTCCAGAAGACTTGATTCTGTCTCGAGTTTTGTATTATGGCAATGTAAAATTATCATTCCTGTGTATGTCGTCATAATTAGTACAATTGTTTGGGTAAAGTTGGCTACCCGCAAAACTAACAGAATCTCATCATGTGCAATTCGAGGCGTTCCATTTATTCTTTCGATATAGGCCTGCGATATTTTCAGGCCCTCAGATAACGTATAGACACGTACGGCGAAGCGATCGATCGCGGAAACCAAGAGCCGTGGGAGTTTTCAAGCGGGCACGTAAAATCGATAACGTTCAGGAACAGGATGTCGCCTGGAATATAGCACCAAGGATGACGGCGACCCTTTTGATTAATTGCATTTCAATAACTGAACGAGTTTGTCTTGGGTATCTCCCATCGGATCGCGTCCCATCGTTCTCTCGGCCACCCTCGCATATATACGTCCATCGTCGGGCCGCGTGACGGGCGACGATGGTCCCGGAATCGAGATTAGCCGGATCTCGCCACGTTCGCAAGCTTTGATTAATTGTACATTGGGGCGATTCAATTTATTCATGATGAAGATCGAGGTTCCTTTGCGCGCGCGTATAAAGTAAGCTGGCGCGAGCGAACCGACCCGATCGCACCGTCGAGAGTACATCTGAATGCAAATCTAGATTCAATTACGTTTCTTAGTTAAGGCACCGATTCTCCATTTCCATCCCACGAATCGTGCGATTTCGCGATTCGCTCATTTGGCGTTGGAAATTGTGTTGACCTTACGTCTCCTAGAAAAACGGAGGTGTTTTTTCAAAGCTCATTTTATCGCTGATCCACGGGCCAAATTGATTTCAATTTATCTTATCGGAGAATGGCAGGTTTTACTTTGATCATTTATATTTTGTTGACAAAAAAAGTGTCGACATAGCATTCACTATAATTATTAGGATCGTCTGGTAAGATAATCAATGGCAGAGAAGGATTGGTCAACTATGAACATAAAAAACGCGTTGTCCAAGTCGGTATCCTGAGAACCTTGGACAATCTATTCAGACTTTTCATAGTTCGAGACTTGAAATCAACTGAATCTGCTACAAAATGCATCTGCATTTACACTAAGAATCTTACATGCCTATGATGAAGACGAAGAAAATACATGAAAGAGAAAAGTTGTTTTCATATCTCCATTGAAAAGTCGTTAAAACGGTACTAAACAATTTATTATAAATTATTAAATCTGAAAAGATTCATTGCAACCAATTAAATAACACCGCGTACCTTAAGGTATCGAATTAATTGCAGATACTTGAATACTCCGAGACAACAGTCGTAAATTGCAAAATTTACACCTCGCATTATTGACTTCTGCAGAACGCTCGAGGATCTTCCCTCTCGAACTTGGAGTGAATTTACAATAAAAGAACAGTAGAAGGGAAACAAAGAAGAAACTTTCTTTCGAAGTAAGCGTTAGTGCAACACGAGAAGTACGTAAATGCAGCATCTTCCAGCAGTATTATTACATTATTTTTAATGAGACAGATTATAAGTTCTTATGAGCAAGTTTAACCTTCATCATTTAATGTATAGACATTTTTGAAAGCTTTCTCACAGCTTTATGCGTATTATATAAATCAAGGTCGAGTTTATTTAAATGCTGACGGTTTCTGGCGATTGGACGTTTTTGCCTGTATCTTTTCAACTTTCATCGTCGTTTAATGAATATTTTTTTGCAGTGTTCAAGCTTTTTGAAGCTTTTGGGGCAGTCTTTTTATCAACTTCACCATTGGTTTTTACTTTTTTAGGTTCTATTCTAGGTTTTGTATCATTAATAATCCCATTTTTTATTTTTTGTTCATTCTTTCAACCTCGTAAATAAATACTTGTTCCTTACTATCAACTTTGATCAACGTTATCGGCTTGTAATTTTTACTTAATTTAATCAACAATAATTTTTTTTGTTACATTTTCATTAATTTCTGTAATTTTTCTAACTGCGTTTTCTTTTTACTATTTTAAAATTGAATACTTTATTAGCCAAGGACTTATAAATCTGAGAGTATTAAGTAGATAATCATCGATAATATGATAAAAATTTATAAACACATTTTGTTTCGTAGTTGATACTGTATCCAGCTACTTTTATCGAAAACAGCTAAAGGCAGAAAAAGTATTTAGCCAATACTCGGTAGGAGGTAAAGAGAAGCAGAGTAAAAATGTCAGGGTTAATGGTCTACGAGTCGCCGATGCTGAACTTGCAGAGTTTTTCATTACAGCCCTCTTTGTCATCGGGACGCGTTAGGGGTTGAGAAATTCAATCGGTGTCTTTCGTCTTTGCGTTGTTGCACAGTTTTTTTTTCCCGTTTTCTACTTTGCTCCACAGTTCTTAGGAATTTTTCCTCCGACTTGCCACTTTGATACGTTAAAAATCACAACTCTGATGAGGATCCAGCACACATCATTTCGGGGAAGTTATTTAAATTTTTACAACCGTTAAAATGTTATTTTTTTCATCCCTCTATTTTAACTTTTTCCCCTCACTTGTTCCCCCACCACTCGATCTGGGATGTGACTTCAGTTCATCGAGAATGAACCAAAAGAAAGGAATAGTATCGTTTTTTCTTTATCACAGTGTCACTAGTGAGGGAAATGTTAAAATATGGAGGTGGCGCAATACTTCTTAACCTAATAAATTAAAATAAGGGAAGGGGGTCCTACTGTGATATTTATAATTGGAACGATGCTACACACACACAGATTTACGCATTCTCGTTTGCGAAACAAACTCCATGAGAAAAACACTGGAGACAACGCGACTTCAATAAATCGCCCTTTCTGGTGTTGATACCAAATAGTACAACGACCATCTAGCAAAAAAGGAGCAACCTAAACGACCGCGAAAAATTCCGTGCTTTTTGCGCGCTTGTAAGTGGCGTCGAAAAATTCAATGAAATTTAATAAATTGTTGACGGCTGAACAAAAAATCTCCCGGACAGAACGAAAGTGCAGAAAAACACAGGTTTCGGTGCCGCGCATAAAACAAAAGCATTTTCCAACTTCTGCTGGATATGGGGTTTGGAATGAAAGGCCGTGACATCGGTTGGACAGGGTACTGGATTCCGTACACGAGCGCGCAGATAAATGGACACAAAAATTCGGACAAAGGCAACCGGACGCTGAATTCCGGGAATTCCTTAGGCCCTAATCTATCCAGGAACACCGTCACGTTGGTCAATCGTCTTTGTTCCTCGACGTCTAAGATTTGCGCTGAAAATTGTAATAAAAAGTCTTGGTTAAATCTCGTTCGCAAACAGTAGAGTAAACTTGGAATTTAATCAGAATCAGAATTTATTGTCATTCGGTTTTTAATTTTCCAGTCCATGAAGTAAAGGAATGGTACAATGTATAACCAACGAGGTATGAAACAATTGAACGAAAACAAAATTATGCAAACTACTTCGAGGGTATCTAGCCATATTTTGAATTATGAGAATAAGCGACTGGGGATTTTCCGGGGTCGTTAATATCTCTTAATGTTACGGGTGCGACGCCATAAATCGCAAATTTCGATAGAATACTTTCTCGCTCGACCAGGCAGGAAAAGGGATCATCCGGGAAACGGGAACTTGGAGCGTTCGGAAAGTGGTAAACACATTAGTATAAGATCCTTTAACTGCTGACATCGACCGTTCGTTTGGCGCCACAACTTTTTATAAAGCAAAGTTAATTTCGTTCGGTCCTCACGCACGGACACTTCGCGCTTCCTATAAAACTCCCCGTCGAAATTCAACGGCGCTGACGAGGTCACCGACGACGTAAATGTTTCGAAATGTTTTCCAATTCCGGTTTAAGCGTCGTTTGCCCGACGTGTTGTGAAGAGAAGTCGTTTTGAATGAGGCGATTCGTCAACATTTACCGTACGCGCGCACCAGTAACGTATTCTACTTTCATTCAGGGAAAATCAATCGCATCTAACTCGCGCACTTTCGTCTTTATTTCCTTTTACTGTTTACCACTGCACAACAAGCTTTCGAAACGATAAACGCGCGAACGGAGAATTCCCACCTAAAATGCAAAACCATCCGTGCATTTTCGATTCTACGAACGGTATTTTCTTCCTTGTATTTAGTTTGTATAAATTAGCGGGGCGCATTAGCCATGCAAGGAGATTTCTTGAACGCGAAGCGGAAAACAAATTAACGTCCCTTTACTTTCGTCGCAGGCGATGGCTTAGTTAGCGCGAAGCATCCTCGCGCTATCAGTGCACTTAAGACTTGGTAGTTGCAGATTACGAGGCGGGAGGAATAAGATAGAAGGCAGCGGGACGGTTTTGGTTCGACAAAGAGGAGAGGGGTTTCTGGTCGTCGCGCTGATGACGTCGCAGGATGGAAGACTCGCAAAGGGTTGAATATTCATCCGCGTTACATATGGATCAGCCCTCGGCGACGCTTCAGCCTAAGAGAGCACTGGGTAAGGTAATGTGTCGATGGTATGAGTCGGGCGAAGGCATGAATATTGCGTAGCCATCTCACAAGCCTTCCACCAACTCACGATAAGGATCGGACTAGATCCGCGGTGAACTATACATTTTACCACCTAGAAAAAAACCGCTGTTTGCATCAAAACCAATAGCTTCGGACTGCTGCTGAGACTGTTGGGACTTGATGTGTTTTTTGTTGCGATTATTGTAATATATTATCATCCCAACCATTAATATCCAACCTCGAACCATTAGAAATCCATGAAAGAAGAAGATCCAGGAATAATAATTTCGACGCTAATCAGACGCCATGGACGTAAAAGCCAGTCAGATTCTTCTACGGCACTCGAACCGGAACCCCGCTTGAGCATAACCAATCCTAAGGTTTTATCTTGAAACAATACAAACGGAGAATGAAAAGTAGCGAGTCTTGTTTTCGCTTGAAAAAGGCGTAAGGAATAAAGAACTACCAATTCTAATTCGAGAAATCGATGCGTAAAGGTTCTACGATCATTTTTAATCTCGCTCTTCAGCGACTCCATTTCTTTATTTGGAATCCGTCAGACTTTCCCATAAATGTAGCAATCGCTTCTACCTCGATCAAAGAAAGGAACCCTTTTCGCTTAGCGGCCATTCCGTTCATTTCCGGTTACGTAGAGGATGGGCAGGCCGGGGAGCAAGAAGGAGAGATGGTCTGCACTTTCCTTTTCTACGATCGACACCCATTGTGTGTCGTCCTTCCGTTGCTTCCTTAGTCCATCGTCCCGTTCGTCAGAGACGTCACTCGGTTTACATTACTTACCGGGCGCATCACGGGCCAAAGTGCTGGCCTGTATTTAAAGCGGCCATTACGCTGTCGCAATTATCGCTTTTCGATTCCAATTTGATTTATAAGAGTCGTCGAGGAGGAGGCGGGCGAGAGTGTTCGTGGAAGAGCTCCCGTGAAATCTCCGGCTTTAAGAGCTTAAGACAGCGCTTGGAGAATTTCTTCCTTGCAAAATTCTTATCGACCATTAAAACGAGTGAATACACCGTGAGTAGTATAGACAAAAATGACAATGGTGCTTTCAAGCTGCTTTTACGTTCGTTAGCGCAATCATTTTTCTCGTTTATCGACCGCTACAAAATTATGCATCATCTTTTACAAGGACGAATAAAAACGTCGGATTTTCATCCCATCCAAACTCACGATGTTTACAATTTTTTTTTCTGAAAGTTCACCGTAAAATGACGTAGATAAGCGGTTGACATTTTGAAAGACACCAGTGCCTTGTGTATGTTTCTACGGTGAGGGTCGTAATCGTTCTTGAGGTCATCCCCATCCTTGTCGTCGTCCTATACTATCGTTATAATTGTTACCATCGATCGTCAGAACCGCTGTTTCGACCACGATTAGCCAGTAATCGAGAATTCTAAATTGCAATATCCAATTCGGAAATCACGAGAACAATCATAAGCCATCCGCTGCTTTGAATTCATGATATAACAGCGCCGGAATGACGTTCTTCCTCAAAGATGGATTTCGCTGACGCGTCAGTAATGAGCGCGATGATTCTCGCCGCTGTTGGGACGTGCTGTGTTCGCATGCGTAGGCATTCTAGAGATGGATGATGCCGTTTTGCTGACTGCCTGACCTAACGTCATCTAATTCGGAATTCCCACGCGGGAAATCAAAATGGATCGTTACATACGCCAGCGCTCCTGGGAAAGGATCGTCTATTGTTCCGCCAAATTGTACAGGCCAACGATGAATTGAAACTCTAAACTTAACCGATCGTTACGGCACAAATACGCCACCTACGTATTATTTTTCCAACCCTTGAATTATGTCAGAATTTCACGTGCCACCTTCACCCTCGTAAAAGTCAGGGTCTTTTCACGTAATTTTTTAACACAAAATACGTTCTTTGTTCTACAACATCAACCGATGCGCGGTCACTTACGTCCGGAGAGCTTCCCGGGCAAAATGCAGATTTACTCGACCTCAGGAATAATTAGCAAGACTAATTAGTTGCATTTTGTCCAAATTTTCCCTGCACGAAATCGCGAATAACGGACGAGGAGTACACGTACGCGTAATTTTCTTTCCGTCGCAACGGCCTTTACAGCCTCTTACGTAGCTAGCACATAATGACGTTTTTTTTTTTTTTTGAGGAAATTACAGGACCGTTTCGTATTCGTCTAGAAAACTAACTTTCACATCGTTAATGTGACACTAAGGCGGATAAAGCACACGATAAATTCAAGCGTCCTCGACGCGGAGCTTGCTGGAACTTTACAACCGTCGACGATCTCGAGGTGAGGCGAACCTACTAACTCTTCGCGATTATCGCTAAGATTCTCGGACCCTAGGCGATAATAATGGGACAGTGAGGGTAACTGGCAGTAGTTGCAATTTCGTACAGGACTTCCTCGGTCCGTTTACGACGACGTTTAAATTGTATCTATTACGCGAGATTGCCCGATAAGCCTGTACGGGTAATGAAATATTCCCGAGATTATGCAGAGATTTTAACGTAACTTATTTTCACATCCGGTTATATTCACCGGAATGAATTGTTTCTGATCGCATTGTGCAAGAGACCAGATATTACTACTAGTCAGTATTACACCTCTTTGCAAAATCCTTTTTTCCGTTTTGTCTGTACCACCTTCTGTATAAAAATTACCTTGAAATAATGAATCTGTAATTCAGTAGAAAACGACAGTCTGTTTTCATTTTTTTTTTATTTTTTATTTCCATGAAGGTGTAGAATAGAAAGAATAGAATAGAATAGAAATTTCAATTTAGTTTATTTCTGTTCCTATAAATAATCATTCTCGATTCTGAATATATATCTAAACTAGAATTGACTAATCAAAAGTATGGCTTCTGCGCAGTTGCAGAAAATTATATAAACTAGAAATTCAGTAGAAAAAGACAGTATTATCCCACTGCAATTATAAATCACCGTGAATAGTAAAGCAGAAAAATCAAAGTGAATAATTGTACGACATTTTAATGAAATTACAATATTAATTACAATCATGGAGTTTTCTTTTTTACCATGAAATCTCGAATCATGTAGATGCAGTACCGGATTTTTAATGCACGGCAATTTATCCACGACACTGTATAGAACGCTCTCTGAAACTACCTGCAAGTCACTCGCACGATGGAGTCGACTTGGCTGAGTCGCAAGAGGCCGTTATCACTAACCTCCCGGTTTCCATACTATATGTGCCCTGGTACCAGTCGCTCTAGATCGAAAGAAATTGATCGATCCAACAGAAAAGTATTCGTCGATGTAAGGGTTCAAATACTACCAGAGGCTGAGATTCAAATGATCTGAGGTTGAAAATCCATTTTTGTGGTTCGAAAATATTATACTGTTTTTTAATGAATAACATCACGAACTATTAGTTACAATGAAATTTCATGTTATCAAGATTTTCTCCTTGCTGAAAACTTTAAAAGTGATTATCTCAAAACAGCACTTCAAGTCGGTGGACATAATATCATAAAAAATAATGAACCTGATCTTTCTATTTAACACACTTCTTTTAGCTAAGATTTACTTGAGTTTTTCATTTTTAAGTTCTAAAAAAAAATCCAAAATTCAATTTTTTTTAAAATCCTCCCTCTATACACTCGAGATAATGTAATTTACTAACGAAATTTTTTACATTTTATTTAAATTCAGATGACCCTATCTTGACTTATTACGAGGTGAACACAATCAACGATTTTTATCAATTTCCACATTCAAGTTTGTACCGACTTTGAATTTCGTGATGTTCTTTAACGTATATTTTGATGGAATACAGATTCTCAAAAAGATCAGATTAAAAATGCAATTTTAATCATTATTAAAAATTTCATTTTATGTTAATTCCACTGATTATGAAATAATAAGGTCATATCCGTTTATCGCGTAAATATTTTGCCGTGGTCTCTTTCAGAATGAGTAATCTGAAAAACACATCGTCGGTCAGTAAAATATACTGAAAAAACGAACAAGACGAAGCTCTGAAAAAAAAAAACGTGAAACGTTTAACGAACCGTTCTCTGCGTTTAACGAACGTTATCCTTTGCTGCTATACTTTTAAACTTAAATTAAAAAACCAGTCGGACTGTATTTGGCACATGCACGCACTTTCGCAAAAAGGGATTAAGTTACATTTGAAGGATTGTACGCTTAACGAACCTTTTCTGTGTTTAACTACAATTGTACTTTGCTGGGAATCGTATACGGAATTTATAAAATAATGCAATTTTTTTTTTATTAACAATACGTAAGCATACTAAAGTGAATTGGAAACAGGAAAATATATCTGAATTCATCAATCTAATTAATCGTTTAATTTAATAACGAAAAATTTCGTTTCGTTTTTGTTATCGTTCACATCGCGTGGTTGTAAACAATACAAAATAATATTGTTTAACCCTTTGAGAGGCACATTTTTCTGATGTCAGATTTTGAAATTTCAAAATGGCGGATCCAATATGGCGGACAATTTTTTAAATGTTCGATTTTAGATATTTGTTTGTTGAAAAAAAAAACCATCATACGAAAAAACTTTCACTTCCCCTTAAAGGGTTGATAAATTCATTTTCGCATGAAAATTAAGATGTAAAAAACAAGAAATCATAGAAATCAAGGATTCGAACAATTATACAAATCGAGACACAAAGATACAAATTCCGAACAAGAAAATTGAAAATCAATTTTGAGAAAGCAACCGACAATCGCAGTTGCCCCCCCCCCCCCCTTATTTATCTTTAAGTAGTAGCAGCCGTGCAAGCGATACTCGGCGAAGGCGTTTGAATGACAAAAAGGTGGGAAAACGATCACGCGCGGTTGATGCCGTCTTCCGTGGGATGGCGGCACTTGCCCGTACGGAGACGCCGTTTTATTTATTCCCCTACGGTACCTCTGCCTCCTCAGGCGTGTCGCCCAGACCTTCCTTACTCCTTTTAATGTCAGTTTTAGTTCCGTCGGGCGAAAGGTCACGCCACGCCGTACCACACGGCGATTTGCCCGTGTTGGTGAAATGTAAAAAATGCCTCTTTTAATTTCTTATCTTCCGAAACTTTTTCCAAACTCCGCAAAAACCGGCCCTTTTTATTCCCTTCGTGCGAGTTACGGGGCTCGTTCGCTTCTTCTTTCGTTTTTCATTCGCTATTCGCCACTGCGCAAACGCAAACGACTGTTGTCAAAGTACTGATCAGATAATTTAATATCGCATGTCTTTACTTTGTGCTTTTGCGAATTTAAGAGGAACTTGACGAGAATGTTCAAAAAGTTTCATTATATTCTAAATTGAATAGGTCGGAATTTGCCGCATTTCAGTCATGTTTTTGTCCTCTTTTTTTTCGCCGATTCGCATGACGCGTGCTTAAGTAGTAACAGCTTGTGATGGTCAGACGTGTGTTATGCAAACAATTTATATATATAATTATTATATATCATATATAAATATATACATATACATGTTATATATAATATATAATATAAATATGAATATATATTTTTAAAAAATCGGTATTTACATGACAAAAAAAAAAGACCCTTTAATTATTACGGCACTTGTGTAAATGCGGCAGCGGTGAAACTAGCGACAAAGAAAAAAGAAAGTTCGGCGGAGAAAGTAGGAAAAATTTTTAGTTAAAGATCAACAGCAGAATTCTTAGCGGGAAAACTTTTCGCTCCTAAATGTACATCTCGCCCTCTTTATATTCTTTGCTGAACGCCGTTGCGGAATGTGAATGCGGCATTTACGGCGGAAAACCTTGCACTTTAAAGATGACAGTTTTGTATTCCGGCTTTATCATCGGCGTGAGTTATTACTTTCCACCGGCGGGTTTATTACTTTGATACGAAATATAAGTAACGTACGTAAAATTTATTCGCTGCCGCCGCGGGCCGGTCAGAAAAAGCGCCCCAGTTAGATTGCGCTTTGTTTATTGTGTGCGAACGCCGCGGAATATTTTATTACCGATGGGCACACTGATAATACCGAAACTGTAAATATCCACCTCGATATAGCGACATCCGCAGATTGACTCGCGCTATGTTTTTCGCGCGTTGACGCGACGTCTGTGTACATTTTTTCACCGTGAAAAATTTTGCCGGCACCGAGTACTTGCTAAGACTTTTCATTGTACGTAGACTAAGAAAATAAAATGTTTATATTCAAGTTAATATTTATTTAGTAAATGTTACTTGATTGAAGAAAATCTTTTCTTAATTAAAGTAAATATTTACTTTAATTCAAAAAAATCTTTTCTTAATTCAAGTAACTATTTACTTGAAAATAACAAATCATTTTGTTAAGTGTAAGCGAAAAAAAGTATTGTTTGAGCAACCATGTTATGGTTGTATCAACCGTAAAAATTGTTGTGTCAATCAGAAGAATTGGTGTCATTTTTAATTAATAATGATTAATTGGTTGGTAAATAATTCTTGGTGAATTGGACTAATAAAAATACAACTAAATCATTAATTAACGTTTCGACCGTTTATTGTCCTTTTCAGAAAAATTCACATAGTCCAATTCACCAAGAATTATTTACTAATAATTATTAGTTTTATAATCGTAAAACCTCAGATTATGTTTAAAAACCAGATGGCATTTATCCAGACCCTACCTGGGATCGTCGGAATTTATAAATACAAAAGTGTCCATTATGTATCTACAGGCGGAAAGTTTAAGTTTCGTGACCTCCACTTTTTGTCAGGCATGCGTAATTGGAAAGATTCATTTTTAAATTCACGAAACAAAATGAAGGGATGAAAAATGAAATTTAAAATTTATGTTAATACAATTCGATCAAGTACAAGAAAAATGCACGTGATTGTATACAATAAGAGAAAAATACAATTATATAATTCAACTAAACATTATTAGATTGCTAGTATTTAACCTGCCGAAACGCTTAAATCAAACTACATGTTTGGTATAGAATCCACTAAATTGTAAAATTATTGTAATTAAATACGTATCAAGTGAAATTACTAAATATTTTATATAGGACAACCAATGTTTAAGTAAATTTCCACTTAATAAAAGCAGCCGAAAATAATAACTATTTCGTTGATTCAAGATTGAAACAAAAAATTATATTTTACTAATTATTTTGTAAAATTAACTTTTTCTGTTTCTTGAAGGAACCGATTATTAATTTCACGTATCCAATTACATAAAATTGATAAAATACGTGTAATCACTATTATGGAGTCTATTGTAATAAAATATTTAATTCCACTACATAAATTGACCGGATTAATACCAGCAACTGAATATTTAGTTAAATTTACTGAATTTTTATAAATTTAATAGAATCATTATACGTTATTAAAGTACAAATGTAAGGTAGGTACAACCAAGACGTTCAATGAATGTTCTCATGAAATATGCAATAATATCGTTATAATGTAGATACCACCCAAACCTTATTCTTTACATACATAACAAAGCACACTCATAAATCTGTAGGAAGAATATACATTCCTAGGATTTATACGATTCCTGCAGGGAGAATTCATAAAAAGCTATTGGATTGAAAATGAGTCACATTTTCCAAAGACCGTAACGAAACTTTCCGAAGAATGGCAATTTCCCGATCTCGTCCGAAATCGTCCGAGTTTTGCCCCTTTTCATTGTTGAAAGAGGAAGCACGCAACTAAACAAAGTCGCCAACTTGATCGCTGAATATAGAACCCGAGTCGAAATTTTAATCCTACTTTAATGCTTCATTGTGAGATCATAAGTAGGAGGTAGAAGTAGGAAAGTAGAAGCAAAAGAATGCAATATT